>PVJD01001566.1:0-256420 GCA_004026545.1 Mormoops blainvillei | reverse complement strand
ATACAAGAGAGGCATTTACATAGGTAAAAGCTAGACAGTGTATGCAAAAGTATTCAGAATATTATAAAAATATTAAAAAGAAAGAATGGATGAACAGATAGCCAGCATAAAGGGTATGCATGACAAATTATGACTGTACCATAAATCGAGAATTTTGACAAATCTATAGACACCAGAGTTTTTAAAAAGCAATTGCAATGTTATAGTTATTAAATTAGATTCATTGTTAGCTGTTGTAAATATATTTCTATAGTTGTTTAATACTTGAAAAAAGGTTTAAAACAGAAACCAAAGTGTCAAAATATTTTGTAGAATGCAAACGTAGGAATCATTAACTTGAAATGCAATGACGGTGAGTAAATGTTTTGCTGAAAGTTAGCGACCATAACTATAGACTACGAATAGCACTGGATGGGTGGCTCAGTTTGAACATCATCCGTACACCAAAACGGGGCGTGTTTGATTCCCAGTCAGAGCACATACCTAGGTCGCTGGTTTGATCCCTTGTTAGGGTGTGCCCACTGGGCGGGAGGTAAATGATCAATGTTTTTTTTTTCCCTCTCTCTCTCTCTAAAATAATCAGTAGACATATCCTTAGGCGAGGATTAAAAAAGTATCATCAAGGAATAATAATATATTTTTCTTGTGACTTAAAGTTTATAAGGTTTATAAGGTTTGTCTACATATGTTGCCCAATTTAAATCTATTTTCAGGCATTGTTATTTATAGATTTAGAAAAGATTTTTAAGGAGTTTTTTTTAAATCAAAGTACAAATCTAGGACTTCGGATTTCAATTCTAGTGATCTTTCAATTATACTGGCACTGTTATTATAATTATATATATATGTACATACATATATACATATGTACATATATATGTATGTATACATGTATATATGTATATATATGTATATATGTATGTATATACATATGTGTATATACATACATACATATGTGTGTGTGTGTGTGTGTGTGTGTGTGTATATATATATAACCATATCCATAATGGTTTACAAACACCTTGGGGTACATTTGTAAAAACTGATGTTATATAACCTAATAATATAAATCTCACATAGGTGAATACTGGCTATAATAAAACCAAAACTAGCATATGCAAATTGTTCTTATAAAATGGTTGAACTAATTCCCAGGATTATCATTTTCCCCATCAACTGACTAGAGCTTTACCACAATGAAACTATCAATGTTCCCACTCTTATACTTTCTCTTTTTAAATATTTTTAAATCATCGAAGACTTAATTAGCCATGGAGCTTCAATCCAGTGAAGAGCACTTTGAGTGATCTTCACAACTGGTCAATTACCAAGAGTGAACTTTCAACTGCAAGTGTTTTATATGTGGTATAAATCTAAGATCAGCTTTCAAAGCCAAAGTGGCTATCAGCTTGATCAAATAATTAGTGCACTATTCTCTAGTCCATCACTAATCAGAACGCAAATAGATTGCTTCAAAGACATTCAGCATGATCAATCCACTACACTTGAACTATATTGAAGGAAATTTTAATTTCTGCATGAACTAAAATCAACATAATACAAAGTAAAGAGCCATACAATATTTTTTATTCCTTCTTTTTCTTAGGAGGTTGTCTGTGGACACTTGAATTTACTGTGTTAAATAATACTGTACTAAGTAAAAGCCTCTGTAAATTGCTGAAAACATTGGAACATAAAATGAAACTCAGTAGATTTACTGAAAATATTTTTTTTCTTTACTTAACATGGTTATACAATGTGTCAATTATCTAGTCACTTAGAATTCTCAGGAAGAAAGAAACAACTTCCTCTATAGAGAATCAGTTGGCTTTCATAATTCTCAGAGAATATTTGCATAATAACACTGCTACAGCTGCAAGGTTAAATCCATTAATTTATTGGGAACAGAACAGGCTGTTCTGGTTGGCTGTTACAAAAATTGCTTTTTGCACTTGTCTTTTCTACCACCAAGTATTTGCTGGGAGCACACAATTACTGTAGCAAAGCCCATGTTGCCAAGCAAGGAACCTTATTTAACATGGGAAGTGGAGAACACTTCACTTTCTGAAAATGAAAAAAATTAATCTTGAAAAGCTTCCTAATTAACATTTTCTCCTTTACCAGTTGTTTCACAGAATTAAAGTAGAGGATGGCAATTAGGATGAAGGTTAACTAGATGAACCCATTTTTGCAGCCCCTCTCAAGTGCAAATGTCATCCTAAATAGACTCTCTTTGGAACTAGAAATACTCTCCAAGCTTCTGAGGTATTTTCCCGCTAAATAGTAAATTTAAAAATAGAATACTTATTTTCAAAAGTCATTAAAGAAACAAACCATCTCTTGAAAATCACTTTATATATTTAAGAACTGTTTAATAAAGATAAAACAAATTTACAGTATTTTTATGAATTCACAGCAGAAATCATTAAAACAAGGAAGGGGTAGACTGAAAGTTAAATCCCATCTTGAAAACAAACTGCATTCAGCCAAGTATTGGTAATACACATATCCTACAATATAACCAAGCTTGGGCAGAAACTTGTCCTGCCCAAGATTATGAAAACAGAGGAAACAAAAATTAATGAGAACCCTTATAAATTTTTTAATATTAAAGAATTTATAAAATACTTACCTTTTAAAAAATAAGTGAAGTCAGTTATAAACATAAGTAATAATATACATTTATGTATTACATTTAAGTCATACATTGAATTCTACGGTGACAAGAGAAAGAGTAGGACAAAATACTAGAGACAAAGATAATGGAGTGAAATAGGAAGTAGTGGGGCATGAGAGTGAAAAAAATAAACTCTTTCATCAACCTGATCATTTGCCTCTACAGTATTATGTTGAAGTCCTTTATGTTAAATATAGGGGGGGATGGGAGGGTATGAGGGCATTTGGGTAAAAATAGAACATTTTCCTCTGAAACAAGGATGCTCAATATCATTGTATTTGTACATTTTCAGTATGTTCAATAAAAAGGCATTTTTGTGCCTTGGTTTTGAATGCAGCATTCAAAACCACACTTCCACCTTCTTTAACCTGCCCATTTTCTGCTATGCCTTCTTAGTTTAAGTCAAATATATTCCCATCTATGAAGCTATATCTGATCCCACAGCTTAAATCAAATGTTTCTCCTTCCAAATTCCAGACTATTTGTTCTTACTTTTATTATGAAACTAAATTTGTATTAAATTGTTTCCTGGAGGGAGATGACATCATTTACCTTTTAGCAAAACACCTTGAATCATTCCAGCAACAGAAAGTAGGCTTGTAAAACAATTGGTAATTGATATAAGTTGAAATCCCTCCAGCGGAAAGTATTCTCTTGGACTGTCTCATGTCAAAATGTCTCCTTTCATTTCATTAAAAAAAATAATAATGCACACATCATTAACTGAGAGTGACCATTCTTCACAGCAGTCACAGTGATTGTGAAAGCATATATCAGGTGTGTCACACTAGTCTCTTCACAAACCCACAAGCTTCCCATTTCACTCAAGGAACAAGCCAGAGTCTTCCAAATGGCCTACAAGCCTGTGCCCCCTCTGACTTTATTGGCTCCCTCCACCTTCCTCTGCCATTCTCTCCTCAGCCCCGTGTTGGAGTCCTAGCAGCCTCCTCACTAGGCTCCTCTCCCCACAGGGCTCTTGCTCTTGCTGCTCTCCCTGTATGAAGGCTCTTCTCTCAGAAAACACAGTTCACTCTTTGACCTCCTTCGGATCTTGACTCAGAAGTCACCTGAGTTAAATCTTTGTTAGCTACTTCATATAAAATTATGCTCCCTGATACTTTCTCTTCTTTCCCTCTACTTTATTTTCCTCATTAGTATTTCTCTCTGAAATATAATACACAGACACATCATCATTGTCATAGATGTTATCATCATCACCATTATTACACTGCCATATACACTTATACATCTCGAGGAAATATAAATTTCGTAATGGCAGGGTTTCTCACTGATACATTCACTGTTCCATTAGCAAACAATAGAGCCTGACACACAATAGGCCCTCAAAAAATATGTACTGAATATTGATTTAATCAGTAAAATTGCTCTACTTCTTTTGACAGGGTGCCTTTGAGTAGACAAACAGATTTTTGTTGGCATTTTCAGTTCTGTTCTACCCTTAAACTGTTTACAGAAATGGCTATATTCTAAGGCTAGAGAGTAGAGAACCAAAGTTAGGCTATTATCCAAGGTGGAGGAAAGAAAAAGTGAACACTGAAACGCACTGTGTTGGGGCAGCAGAGTTACAAAAGGACTTTGAGGCGCAGTTGACTCTTGGTTTACCTCAATCAATAAGAAAGCTTCAGACATCCTCAGATCTGAACTTAGGTAATGTATATGCACATATCGGAAAATTCATGGAGATGTTTGCATATCTATGTTCATAGCACTAATCAAAATAGCGAAGAGGTGGAAGCAATCCACATGTGAATCAACGGATGAATGTACAAACAATGAATGTATAAAGAATATGTAGTATATACCTATGGTGGGATATTATTAAGTCTTTAAAAAGAAGGAAGTCCTGTCAAATGCTATAGTATGAATGAATCTTGAATCCTTATGCTATGGAAACAAGCAAGTCACAAAAAGACAAATGCTATATGATTCCAATTATACGAATTATTTAAAGTAATAAAACTAATAGAAACAGAAAGCAGAATAATAGTTGTCGATGACAGGGGACTGGAGAAATGGGGAGTTGTTTTTCAAAGGGTAGAGTTTTAGTTTTACAAGATGAAAAATTTCAAGAGATATCTTGTACAACAATGTTAATATATTTAATCTTACTTACCTGTAGTCTTAAATATGGTTAAAATGGTAAATTTTATGTTATGTGTTTTTAATCATAATTAAGTATTTTTTGTAAAGAAAAAAGGAATCATGGCTATAGTTCTGCAGTTGCAGATAAATCAAATATATATCCACAATGCATATTTGTGCTTTCAAAGGCTGTTTCCATGTTGGTTTATTTAAAGAAAGCAATTACACATAAAATCATTTAATGACAATCGGAAGCCATGAATTTTAAGCCACTCTTCATGGGCAATTATCTATAAAGACATTGCCTTTCTTAAATATGATAATAAATTTTATGTTGTAGTACAATAATTTTAAATTAGAAAAGATATTATAGTTGTTTCAGAAGTAATAACTCAATAATTGTAATTACTTAAGACTTTCAAATTTACTTCTGGTGCTTGCAAATTATTGAAAATAATTTGGATTTATCCTCTTATCATTGGCAATTGCGGTATAGCTATGATTGTCACATAGACATATTCACTAGAAAGTTGTAATCAAAATTTATTTTTAACTTTAGAAACATCTGGTATTGATAATGCTATTTTGCTATTCCATGCTGAATATAACTAAATATTGTACAAATGAGTATGTATTATGCATTTTCCTGTGTGTTCAGGTTGCAGGTTAAATTGTGTTTCTAAAAAGGTCTGTTGAAGTCTTAACTTCAGATACTTATGAATTTGACCTTATTTGGAAAAGGATCTTTACAGAAGTAATTGAGTTAAATTAAAGTCATACTGGATCAAGGTGGCCCCTAAATCCAATGACTATACCTGTATAAGAAGAAAGAAATTTAGACACAGACATATTGCTATGTGAGGACAGAATTAGAGGATGGATTGATTAATCTACAAACCAGGAATGTAAAAGATTGACAGCAACCATCAGAAGATAGAAGAGGGGCACAGAACAAAATCTCTATCAAAACCTACAGTAGGAATCAAGACTCCCAACAGCTTGATTTTGGACTTCTAGCCTCCAGACTATGAAAGAATGAATTTCTGTTCCATTAAGCCATCCAGTTTGCGGTATTTTTATGGCATCTCAGGAAGCTAATACAATACACAAATATGTGCATGGTAAGGGAATAAAATTTTCATGAAGGAGCATGGGTTCTGAAGTTTCAAAATCCTGAATTCAAACTTTGCTCTATTATTTTCAATGCAACTCTGAGAAAGTTACTTATCTCCTCTGACATCCATTTTCTGTCATAAAATTGCAATAATTTCATTGTGAAGATTAACTGAAATAATATGTAATGACCAGAGCCTGTCATATGATGAGTTTAACAAATAATAAAGTTAATAACACTTGACAATAGAGCTCGGTCACATACACACAAATAAGACAGTATTTTTACTTAACTTCAATGTTTTCTTCCTGTAAATTAAATGTATTAAAACTAGTTTCTCTAGGAAAAGGAACATTAAATAATTTAGCTAAAATCAATATTTACATATTTTTAAGACTGCAAACTGTCTAATGCAAAATGAAAATGATTGCAAACACCAATACGTACTTGTGTTTTCAATGAGCACTTCCTTTCACCACTTTCTTACATGCTATATTATTTCTTACAAAAATGGGTTCTGTCCTTGGATCTTTATTAAATCCTGATTACATTTCTATAGAATATTTTTCCTGTGATAGAACTGTTTACCATTAATTATAGTACTTATTCAACCTTGAAAATTAATAATTGTTTATATATTATAGTGGTTGCAATTCAGCATTTTAGGATGATACAAAGAAAACTAAGTGCAATTAAATGACACAGATTTGGAAAGTCAATGACAAATTCAAGTATGTCCATAGAAATATATGTTGAATACTGAATGGTCCAGCAAGCAGGACAAATGTGAAATGGTTGTGAGAAGTAGGGTTAGCCTTCAGACATAGAAACTAAGGGCACAAAGGAATTATTCTATTCAAGCATGTAAAGTTTTGACAGATGGAAAAGAGTGTCAATTTATTTTGTGTTGCTCAATAAACAGTACTTGGGTGAAGATCAAAATTATATGAATGCAGATTTTGAATCAATAAGAAATAGCTTTATGATGATCTGAGCTGTCCCCAAATTGAATAGAGTGTTTCAAAAACAGTATAAATATCATCATCTGCCAAGGACATTTTATGATTGGGCTAAAGAAACTTTTAAGTCCCATGATTTCATGACATTTTAGATAGGAGCAATAAAACTCATTTTATAGCCATCTTGCAGGGACATAAACTTTCATAGAGGCAACCATTGTACTGCAAATCCATTGATAAAATTTGGCTACCCTGACTCACAAGTTAAATTTTTAAAAGGTGTCCAATAAATATATGAAAAGTTGATCGTATTAGTCATATGGAAAAAAGAAATAACCACCACTTACCCACCAGAATAGCTAACATTAAACATTCTAACAATACCAAATGTTTATAAGCAAGTATTGTTACTGGAGCTATCATATATTACTGGGGATATAAATTGAAACACCCATTTTGGAAAACTCTCTGGTGTCTATTAAAACTGAATGTATGCATGTAATTTAACCTAATAATTACACTCCATGTATATATCCCCCCCATACAAATAGTCACTAAAAGATATGTATGCAAATATTCAGAGCAATAATATGCATATGAAAATCAATGACTGTCAATAAGATAAATAAACCTATATATTCTTCCAATGGAATAGTATATGGTAATAAAAACAAATGGACTGTTTATACAGCAGCAATATGGTTAAATCTCAGAAACATAATTCTGAATAAAAAATCAGATGCAAAAAAGCACATATTGTATGATTTCATGTTACAAAATTCAATGATAGACAAATTTAATTTACAGTGCTAAAAAAATAGGACGATGGCTACATTAGGGTGGAAGGAGAGTTTCTGGAGTAATTATAATATTCTAGTTCCTAATGAGTGGAGAATTCATGGTGTAATCTTTATTCTAAAGAATAAATCAAGCTTAACATATTTAATTGGCTCTTACACACACTGTGTGTTATGTTTCAATATGTTTAATTTTAAAAAGTTAATTTGCTGTTTGTGAAATTAGAAGAATATATGTAGAAATCCAGAAAATGATCTCTCTACACCTAGTCTAATCCCAAGAGTTTAGCAAAGACATTTAAATTCCTCACACAATGTTGCTTATAGAAAAACAGAATATTAGACCTGAAAGCCATAGCAATGATCTGCCCCAAATTCAAAGGTGGGGGCTACAAGAAAACTACAGAAAATAAACTGAGACCCAAAGGCGCTATCTTTCCTATAATTAGCTAGACGCAGAGCCACACCCAGAACCTAGTTACCTAACCCCATGTTTAATGAGTTCCCCGTACCTTGGAAATCCAGGATTTTCCATTCATAATCTATTCGTTTCTATTTTTTTTCTTACTGTTCGCAGAAAATTGTCTACATACTTCTTATGACAACTCAAGGAAAATACCTTTGCCTTTATTTGTGGATAAACAAGTTTTAATTTCCTCTTTCTTCCCAAGTCCGCCGAGAAGTGCTGCATAAATGTTCAAGACGTGGATACAATTTTCACAAGACTAAGTTTAGAGTCTACCTTGAAATGAAAAATGTTGCTGATATTTAGAAAATGAAAAATAGCGAGCTAGCCTTGTGGTTCAGCAACTGAATGTCCCACTAAGGCACAAGATGCTTGGTATGCTATAAATCCTTTCATCTTAAGCTGTGAAAGACAGAATGAAGACCTGGGGGACTCTGTTGGTTCCAGTGATCTATCAAGTACCTTCAGAGGCTGAAAAATTTGCATCATTTGGCATGTATAATGCCAGATACATTCAACCTGGTGAGATAGTAAATCAATATTCCCTTAAATTATGAGACAAAGCAGCAAGCAGAGGAGCACAGCACCTGCCAGAGATACGATCACCAAACAGAATTATCATGCAACCTAAATATCAGAAACAGAACATTCACAATATTAAACTGCACACTGCAACACACTGAATGGTTAACATGTAAACATATGTTGGTATATATATTTTAAAACATATACAGCATTTGATGCCACCCAAAAGGTATCAGTTAATGCCTAGTCATTAAAAAATCATGAATTGCTTATCAGTGTTAAACTCTTTGCTTCCAAACAGCCAATACAAGATTCTCGTAGTTCATGATTTATGTATTGATAATCCATGAGAGTCAATGTGAGATTATTTGCTTCACCACAATCTGTCTGTCTTATGTGCAATATGTCACGGGGTTATGGGAATATGTACTGAAAGACTATGATTTATGATTTTTTTGAAATAAAATATTTTAGAGTTATAAAGAAGCAATGCCATTTTATTAATTATTTTAAACTTAGATTATATATGCATTTTTCTATTTAATTACAATTACTATTTTTTGCTTGTCATATTTTAGTGAGATTGGTGAGCTGCCGTCGGCCAAAACACATGGTAAATATGGCAAAAAAATGTCTCTATTACTTTTCAGTGTTATTTTCACAACTCAATATACTATCTTCCAAATACATGTATCTATAAAAAATTTAAAGCCATTCTATTTTATTTTTACTTCACTCACTATTGAAAAAGAGTTACAGTAACTTTAATAGAAAAACATGGTTTTTGCCAATGATAAACTACTACATTTAGATAGACATTTAATTTTCACTTTTTGAAGTAAATTCAAGTTAGCTATTTTTTAAGGACAATGGAATGCATTTTAAACAAGAGTAATTAAAATTATACTTTTTAAGCAATTGTTATAATATTATTTAAGACTAAAATTTGCTATGGATAAACACCTATGTACTAGTAATTAGGCTTTATATCAGAAAGCTGTCTTGCTTTGTTATATTAGTGTAATCTTGTGAAACATATGGATGTCAGTACTAATAAACACAGAGCCACTTCTAAGATCATAAAGACTATGCCCTGAACAATTTCAAGGGCTACCCCACTATAGCAATGCAGAGTTCACCCTGCATGGTCATATGCAATGGCCCCAAATAAGTGCCATAGCAAATAATTGAAATGTAATAAGAACAACACACCCAAGCTAAACTTTTTATGATCAGAATTGCTGCATACTTATAAAATTAGGGTTTTTCTGATTATTTTCATAACTTTCATTTACCTATTCCCAACTTTTCTCTCAACAGAAATGCTTTTAATTAACTCCAGAAGCAATCTTGCCTCACTTATCTCTCTGTTGCTGCAAATATTTCTTTGCAACTCATTAGGCCTCAGGACACAGCTACATTTCTGAAAAATAACTGATACCATGAGTCAACTAGAAAATATTAAGAACCATGAGTCAACTAGGAAAGATTAGATTTTGTTTTAAGCTTTCTGATTAACAAGGAAAGTAAGTTTGAGATCAATCTAATCAAAGTATCTCCTATGAATCCTCATAAAGGAAATTCTGTAATTCTGATGATATTTTTAATATATTTATAATAAATATAGAACCAAATTTCATGCTGCTTATATTCTTCTTTTCAATCTGACATCATAATAAGTCCAAGGAGTTCAATAAAAGTGTTCTAAAAGAACAGAACTTTTAGTGTCAGGTCCATAAACATCATCACCAGGACCAATGTCAAGGAGTTTATAGCTTATGTCTTCTTAACAGGAATTAGATGTTTTTAGGTCTTACATTCAATTCTTAACTCATTTTTAATTGATAATTATATATGGTCTATGATGTTTCTTTCACATATAGCTGTCCAGTTCTTCCAATATAATTTGTTGAAGAGAATATCTTTTCCCCATTGAATATTCTTGGCTTTTCTGTTGTATATCAACTGACCATATAAGCATGAGTTTATTTCTGGGCACTCTATTCTCTTTCAATGATCTGCATGTTTTTATGCTAATACCATATTGTTTTGAATACCATAGCTCTGTAATATACTTTGACATCAGGAAGAATAATGCTTCCAGCTCTGTTCCTCTTTTTCAAGATTGCTGAGGCTATTCAGGGTCTAATGTTAGGGTTGTTTTTTCTATTTCTGTATAATGAAACAATTGGAAGAAAAAAAATAAAAGAACAGAGCTTTATCTGTGCTAAAGATTAAAATAGTATTAACTATAATAATCACAATTAATAGCATATATTGAATACTATATGATATGAGGCTTGAAATTTTAGATAATTTAATTTCTTAAATCTTAAAAGTAACATTGTTGTTGTTGTTGTTGTATTTTTAACCCTATTAGAGATGAGGGCTTTTTCTAAGATTGAGCAATATGTCATCCTAAACACTACATCTTCACCGCTTTCTTGAACTTGAGGGAGAAGAAGTGTAAAATATCACCAAGAAACATCAGGGCTAACTGCCAGAACTTCACATGCCTCCAGTATTTAAATATGTCCAGCCTAGGTAGGGTTCCTCTTGGCTCTAAGTCACCAGAGTAAAGAGCTACTAATTGGAAAACGTTTTATCCTCACATGTACAAGTTAAGAAGAAAGTTTTAATCAACACCAAAAATGCAGAAGAATTAATAAACTGCACAACCTTCAAGTAATTCTCCTTTAATATTACTTATAAAAATAACCTATTAGCAAAAGTTGAGCAGTTATCAATTCAGTTATAATATTTTCTAAGAACTGAATATAATATTCTATGTAATTGATGAAAGAATTAAGTAAGTGTTTTAACACCGAAAACTTTTAATATAAATCCATCCTTTCTAGATGCCACCTGCACAAATAATTATAGAAAAGGCCAAGATGTTCCTTAGAAAATAATTATAGGTATGTTCCAACCACAAACAAATGAACAACTTAGTTGCCAAAGATTTTAATGAAGCTAAATCTTTTCACTTAACCATAGTTAATTGAGAGTGGGACCTCTACGCATGCAGAGGCCACACTTTTCCCTATCAAATAACAATCAAGAATGATACACCATTTTTATCCTGTGCGTAAGTGTTTCAATATTGATTTTCCTGACAGTTCTAAATAGTTCCTTCCTATTAATAACCTGAAAGAAATTACAGGCTCAAACACATTTTTTTTTTAGATAAACTAATTATCTTATAAAAAGGTTTCTGGGTCAATGGCTTCTTATTTAATACAGAACATCAATGCCCTTGTTCCAAAAATGAATATACTTTACTAGCTTTAATAATAACACAAAATTTATGTTCCTCTTGTTTATTAAAAAAGTATAGTGTTCTTTTCTCTTAAGAGAACTGTGCAGAAGGAAACAACTATTTGTTTCAGCTGAATTTCTTATGATGAAGGCAGAAAGAAGAAAAAGTATCCAATAATTAACTTCTATTATTGCATATGACATTTTTGATACTCATTCTCATGTCCTCAGAGACACAATATATTGTTATCATAATAAAATGGGAAAAAGATCTTTCTAAACCGATATTCAAACCAACCTACAAAATTTTAATAAATATTATGATTTGAAACAAATCACTTTATATATTGGTGACTTAATTTTTATATTTAGTCAATAATAACAAATTTTCAATGTTAAAATGACCAACCATAGAGTATCTTAAAACTCTGAATGGGAAAAAATGCATATATTAATATCAAGTTAAATAACCATATTCAGTTAAAATTTCATTCTGTCAGTTGAAAAGGATAACAAAAACATTGAGGAATTTGAGGCAACTGATTAACAGTTTAACTAAATTTGCAAATATAATCATTTAAATAAACTTTTTTCTATTAATTTTTTAAAATAATGAAAACATGTTTTTCTATTAGAAATATATGTTTTTAATATAAAATTGGAAAATAGCCTAGGAAAGTAAGCACATATTATATTTCTCATGGCCTACAATTCAGGATAGGCATTCTATCATTTTTTAGTGAAATGTTTATTATATACCATATGTACTGATTCTTCAAATTCTATCTCAGATAACATCGACCAAATACTATTTCAAGTAAAGTTTCAGAAGTAAACAGAGGTCAAATTACAGATAGGTAAGAGTAGGGTTAAGGGACCCAACAATAAAGCACATGAGGACTAATAAGAATATAATACCCCTGGGTCTTAAAGGCGGCATGGATAGGGAACGACATTATTGCGATCTAGTAAAAGGAGTGTAAGCCATTGGGCCACATGACAGGAGATGTGGCCAGAGGTAGATAAATTTGCTTCCATTTGTCAAACATAGCCCCACAGGGGTTAAGAATAAGCATCCTGAGCTCCCCCTCTTTTCACCTACCTAACACTTGTTTGTGCTTTCTATAGGCTGAACCCAGCAGAGTTAGAAGGCCAGTGAGTCCAGACCATGCAATTAATCGATAGTTACCTTTTGGGGCATGGAACAGGGCTGAGAGAAGAATGGACCTGAAGAGGCAAACAGGATAACCAGCATATCTAATCTGTGATAACCACTAAGCTGGCACCAGAAAATACAAAAATAAGTCAGCTATTGTCCCAACCTTTTAAGGAGTCAGTCTTGAATTCTTTTCCTATCTCTCAAATACATATAGTGAAGAATCTGAACTAAATCTTAAATTGAAAACAAAATATATTTATACTGGAAAACTCAGAAAGCAAGTTTCTGTTTCTCTTTGCTTCTATGTTAACTTAATGAAAATAATATAAATTTAATAGCAATCCAATTTAATGATAGTATGATAGTTTTGATTTCAAGTTACAATGATACGTATTCCATAAATTACATTTATTACCAATAAATAAAGTTATTAATGCGGATGAAAGAATGGTCTTTTATACTTTTACATCATAGATATATCCAGAAAATGTCATCTGTAAGAAAAAGCCCTAATTACCTCATCTCCCTAAAAATGTTCACACGCACACATATATAGGAATTTGAAAACTATAGAACATATTTTCACTAAAATAAAATCACCTAATCAAAAGGCATAAAGAGCTGCTTAGCTGTTATTCTTTTCTCTCTACACCTTTTCTCCCAACTTTATTTCTTTTTATATTATCACATATTTACCTACAGCCTAAAGGATGGGTCAATTTAAAATTTTAAATTATATAAACAAATCAAAGGTGTAAACACAAATTGCAGTTAGAGAACATTCTATTTTGCATGTGTTACTTTAACAATGATTCTTAATCATTCTTAGATAGCAAATTCTTCTGAGAGTATGATTACAATTATAGCAACTTGGTCCACGGGAGTACACACAAAATTTGGCATGGACTGATTAAGGACGTAAAGAAACAATATACTGGAATTTATCTCAGTTTTTAACTATATTTTTTGCACAATCAATACAAGTAGTACATATACTAAGGTTTGATAGAAATGAAAATAGATATTTAATTACTGCAATTTCAATACAAGAGGAACGCAGGCAATTAAAAGTATAGTATACTGATAGATAATAATGAACTTATAACAGGGTGATTGTATAAAACTACATTTATATTTTTTGTTATTATTAAAACATTATTTCATCAACTCCAAGATGCCATCCATTGTAGTAAATCATTTCTTACATACCAGTAGAAGAATGAAAAATGACTGACAATGAAACCATAATAAAATGTTTCCTTATTCCAGATAATATTTTGAATTTTTCTTATTAAAAAGTATTATTTAGAAATTATTTTATAACATTAGTTTGTCCATATGTAAAAATTAAGCTAAATTAAGCTAAATAAATTTATTAAAATATTCCTAAACCTTATCACTTTTACAGCTCAAACCTTTTGAGTCTCTTATTGACTCGGAGCTACAAACTTTCCTAATTTTCCCCAAAATGTTCTGTGCCATCAAAAGTAATGGTGATACAGTATTTCTTGAAAGAACGCTCCATTTTTGTCTCTGGAGGTTTCTTCCAAGTGGTGAACGCTAATTCTGTGTGTTTTGATGATGATGCGACCCTCTTCATTTATATTTAGATTTTTTCTCAACTATATCACGTCTAGTTGAAAGTTAATCAGCTTCTGTTCAAAGTCATTAGGAAGTTTGTTAATCAACAACTTGCATGAAGAATTAATCAGTTATACTAGTCTGTTTGCTTTGAAATTTCTTTTATCTATTCCAAGAGATTTGGTAATTTCTTTTCTCCCCTCAGTTCCATTTCTCTATGGATGATGGGCCATCCTTTTACATAAATCTTAGTAATGAAATGTAACAGACCTCCATCTACTTCAGGGTATTTTCCTTTCATTCATGCAAAGTACGTTATGGTTGCTTTGCAAGAAAATATAAGGTTATAGTTCTTCCTTCAGTGACAGATATTTGCTCCATTGATATAAAATACATGTTCAGCTGTTTTCTCGTGGCTTTTGTTGCACACAATGACTATTCATTTCAATGTCAAATCATAATGTTATATTTCTGAAGACATTTAAAAAAATTAAATGCAACATGGGTAAACTACCATCAATACACATAGCTCAGCTAACATGATGTTAATATAAATAGCTATGACAACTTGAACATTCACAGGCGAAGTTATGCATGCACGCGTTCAGCCTGGATGCTATTAGTTTTAAGACATATTTGATAATATGGTATGTCCTGATTTCAGAGATTTCAAAATGTGTTTTATAATACTTGCATTTTATAAAATATTGCTATAAGCAATGTCCAAGATTTTGCTGCCTATGTTTTCTTCAATGATTGTTATGGTTTTGGGTCTAACATTTAAATTTTTAATCCATTTTGAATTTATTATTCTGTGAGGTATAAGAAGGTGGTCTAGTTTCATTTTTCTTCACATATTTATCCAATTTTTCCTAACGCCATTTATTGAATAGACTATCTTTAGCCCATTGCATGCACTTGCTTCCTCCATCTAACATAAATTGACTATAAATATGTGGGTTTATTCCCAGTCATTCTGTTCCATTGATCTATACATCTCTTTTTATGTCAATACCATGTTGTCTTGATTACTATGGTCTTACAGTATAGTTTGATATCAGGTAGTATGATTCCTATCATGTATATATCCCCAGGTAAGGGAAACAAAAGAAAAAATAAACAAATGGCACTACATCAAACTAAAATGTTTTTGCACAGCAAAAGAAAATATCAACAAAATAAAAAGACAACCCAAGGAAGGGAGAACATATTTGCCAATACATCTGATAAGGGGTTATTATACAAAATTTATAAAGTATTTACAAAATTCAATGCAAAAAAAATATTTTAAAATGGGCAAAGGACCTGAATAGACATTTCTCCAAAGAGGACATACAGATGGCCAATAGACATATGAAAAGATGCTCAATGTCACTAATCATCAGAGAAATGCTAATTAAAACCACAATGAGGTACAATTTCACATCTGTCAGAATGGCTAAGATCAATAAATCAACAAACAAGTGCTGGCAAGGATGTGGACAAAGGGGGTTGCTTTTGCACTGTTGGTGGGAAGGCAGTTTGGTACAGTCACTGTGAAAAGCAGTATGGAGATACCTCAAAAAATTAAAAATGGATCTGCCTTTTGACCCAGCAATTCCATTTCTGGGAATATATCCAAAGGAATCCAAAGCACTGATTCAAAAGAACATAAGCACCCCTATGTTCACTGCAGCATTATTTACAATTGCCAAGATATGGAAGCAGCCCAAGTGTCCATCAATAGATGAGTGGATGAAACAACTGTGGGACATTTACACAATGGAATACTACTTGGCCACATAAAAGAAGACAATTTTACCCTTTGCAACAGGATGGATGGACCTGGAGAATATTATGCTAAGTGAAATAAGCCAGTCAGAGAAAGACAAATACCATATGATTTCACTCATATGTGGGTGGAATTGAACAAACAAACTGAGCTAACAAGGAAAATGGGGACAGACTCATAGGGGAGAGCAGGATGACAGATAGTTATGGTGGGGGGCAGGTGTTAGGGGGTGGAGAGATTGAGCAAAAAATACAAAGGACTCATGGACATGGACAAGTGTGGTGATTGCTGTGGGGGAGGGAGGTATAAGGGGGCTAAAAGTTAATGTAATAAAACACAATAAAAATCTTATTTAAAGAAAGGAAAAAATAAAACAAAACAAGATGTGTAACATAAAAGCAGCTTCTCAATTTGAGTTTTTTTAAAAGAAAGTCCTTATTTACATTTCTGACTTGCTTACTAAAATAGCAAAAATCACTTCTTTCTCTCTTTTTCTTTCTTTCTTTCTTTCTTTCTTTTTCTTTTTTTTTTTGCCAGATCTCATATATCTAAAAGGTTGCTGCTAATTATTTCTTAAGAATCGTAATAGCACTTGAGAAATACAAAAAGGAGTTAGTAGTGCCAAGTTAGCTCTTTGCAATTAACTACTATACAACATGATTCTTCATTAGTATTAGGATGGTCATTGATTTCATCATAATCTCAGATTAATTTTGATTTAAAAAATGAGGAAATAACAAACAGGTTTGAAAAGTTAAATATTCTATACATTTTTATTTCTGCTAGCAGAAGTACTTAACTCTTATTGTGATAATATTTGGCACACATGTATACTTTACCAATTTTAGAGAAATTATGGCACACCCTAAGACATTGGAAGACTTTTTATCAAAAGCATGGCAGAGTTTAATGAAACAAAAGGGTTCCACCACTTTCTCTTCTTCTGTATGCCAAGGGGAATTTAGCAAAGGACATAAAGAATATAAATCATGTGCCTAACATAGGATAAGCAAACCATCCACTACTAAATATTTTGATAAACCAGGAAAGGAAGCCTTAGAAAAAATAAATCTTGAGATAATCTGAAACTGCTTTCCAGGAAATAAGTGAGAAATAAATGTTTGTGTGTGTTCAATTAACTTAGCAGACTCACAGAAGCTCAGAATTATAAAGCAACAATGAAATTAGGTAGAAGACATAGGAAAGAACAGAACATGGTGTTTATTCATATATCTTACATTTATAAATCAATACTTAGTATCTCAATTTATAAGTTTTTGAGTGTTTCCCTAATGACATTAAAAGCCTTCCAATATCTGTTTGCAAACAGTTGTCAAATTTTTGTTGAACCCTTCCTTAAACTCTAGTTTAAGTTCCACTCTACTATGGCCATACATAGAAATGCTATTAATAATTCAACAATCAGCTTATATGCTCCCTCCCTTATGAAATCTAGTACCATCACAAAAAAAGTCACTTCTTGTACTGAAAACACAGGGCACAAGCTTTTAGGTTCGCTTTTACCACTTAACAAATTATACTTACATAAAAGTATTTCCTCTGCATGTTTTTCTGTCCTATGAAATTGTAAACACCTGAAAAACAGAAATACTTGAATTTATTCCACCCCAGTGCTGGCTCTATTGACTTAAACAACAACATAAACCTAATAGACAAAAACATGAAAATGGGGAATAGTCCAAAAATGATAGACAGGCTAAACATTTAACAGGCAGAAATTACAAAATAGAATATACTTTTAGCATATGATTTGAAGGACATGAAAGCCTAAATATAGAAAAGGTATAAAAACAAGATTAGAAAAAAATGTTTCAGTCTGAACTCTGTCCCGTTTTAACCACATACTGTTTAGTAAATCACTTAACATTATCAGTGTCTCAGTTTTATCCTCTCAAACAATAATAATAATAATGCCTAATTTATTGCTTTAATTTTAAAAAGAGAGAGAAAGCATTTATGTAACCAGGTATTAAAGAAGGCTATACAAATGCAAAGGACTATCAGTATAAGATGCTCAAAAACTATTTTTCAACTTTCTGTCAATGCTTCTTCCCATAGTTTTTGTTCATATGCAATACAGACTTCACTACAGGTGGTATACTGTATTTCCATCCAGGGGTTTAACTTGCCCCCAGATAGACTACGTAACAAATAGGTGTCTCTTCAATTACAATTTTATAAAGGCCAATGGCCTAGATAAAGCTAAAACAGACATTAAATGGCAATTGTGTATTGGTTACCAAGGTACCTATTTACAGGCACTGATAACACTTGAGCAGAAAATACTTGGTTCAAAACACCATGTGAACATATCATCGAGCTTCCTGAACAGTAGCTCTTAAATCACATAAATGGAAGCCCAACTTTGAAGTGATAAAAAGCTAAAGAACAGGAAACATGATCAAAAGTAACAAGAGGTAAGAGAGTATGTTTTTCTTCCTAAAAAAGGTAAGGGAACACCGAGACTGTGTTAAAGGACTAATCTAATTCTAGTAAAGACAAAATAAGTGAATGGGGTCAAAAGCAGACAGAAAAAAAAAAAAGAATTAAGCTGAACACAATAATATTATTTTTTAAAGATTATTTATTTATTTATTTATTTATTTATTTACTTTTAGAGAGGCGGGGAAGGGAGGGAGTAAAAGAAAGAGCAATGTGTGGTTGCCTCTTGAGCGCCACCTACTGGGGACCTGGCCCGCAACCCAGGCATGTGCCCCTACTGGGAATTGATCCAGCAACCCTTTGGTTAGCAGGCTGGCACTCAATCTACTGAGCCATACCAACCAGGGCACAATAATACTATTTTTATATAGAATTACTTTTATAGGGTATCATAAGAAAATCAATTTAAATCCAATATCTAAAAAAAAAATGACTTCACTGCATCTTGGTATGTTAAGGCATTTCTGTTTATATCTTCCCATGTTTTGCATTGTTAACTTTCTCTACAAATAACTGAGACTGTCTAACCATATGTCTTATAACATGAATTCATTCCTCAGCAATAGTAGGCAATTACTACCATGACTACCCATTTACTGTTATAATCATACTGAAAAGGAAAATAAGCTTCTTTAAAAAAAATTATTGAATTTACCGGGGTGATGTTGGGTAATAAAATTATATAGGTTTTGGGTGTACAATTCTATAATACATCTTGTGTATATTGTACCGTGTGTTCACCACCCAAGTCAATTCTCCTTCCATCAACATTTATGCCCTCTACCTTTACCCTCTTCTGCCTCTTGCTACCCACCCTTTCCCTCTGGTAATCACCATACTATTGTCTTTGTCTATGAGTTATTTTTTCTTTGCTTAATCCCTTCACCTTTTTCACCAGTCCCAACCTCCATCCCTTCTGACAGCTGTCTTCTGTTCTCATATATGAGTCTGTTTCTTTTTTTTGTTGTTGTTAGTTTATTTTGTTCAGTACTACTCAGCCAATAAACAAAGAAGGAAATCATAACTTTTGTGACAGCATGGGTGAGCCTGGGGAATATTTGTTGCTAAGTGAAATAAGCCACTCAGAGAGAGTCAATTACCATGTGAGCTCATTTCCACGTGGAATCTAATGGAAAATAAGTTTCTTAAGGGTAACCCCACACCTCCAAAGCTGATTTTTACCTAGTGTCTTCTTCTTAACACTAGTTCTATGAGACGTTAACATAGCTATTAGGAGAAAAGGGGCCAAGGTAAACTGATGTGGAGAAACACTGGGTGAAAAGAAATTCAACAGCTCTTTAATGGTGGGCGTATTATAATCTTTAAAGACTCTTCAAAGAACCTTTAATATATTTACCTAGGCTAAGAATTCCCACAAGAATAAATGGGTATATAGTGTTTTGCACTTTTATGGAATCAACTTTTAATGGAGCATCTTGAAGAACATTATTTGAGAAACAATAATCTACAGACATTGAAAGACCCTTACAGCAATTTCAAAGGGAAGGATACACAATAGGTTTTATCAATAGAAAGTACGTTTGGATTGTTATATTTCCCCTCCCAACCTCTGGTACATATTCTACCACCAGCTTATTGCACAGGATGAAGAGAAAATAGTTTTAAAATGTTTGGTATCATGGCTAGTATTATTGACTTGCTGCTACATTGAAACAGACAGCTTTATCACAACATATTTATAAATTTTTCCCTCAACTATATGCTTTATAGTATATCCCTAATTCTCAGAAAATGTGCAAGAAATATTATTTGCGTTTAAGAGAGACAATGATAATATCTTGCCAGAGAGGAATAAAAGATTTTTATTAATCTAAAACAAGGTCCTATTTATGACAAAAGAGATGAAAAATCGGCACCCCGTGCCTCATATTAATGTGAACTCATTCTGCGACCAGAGAAACAGAGAACTGGTTTATGTTCCACTCAACTACCTGTGTCTGTGTGTCTGTATGTTTAAGCGTGTACACAAATGCCTTATTTCCTTCTCTTTGCTACTCTTTCCCTCTCTCCCTCCAGTCTATTTCCAATAAGAGTGTAATAATACTTGAAACAAAAGACATATATGATTTCTTGGGGAACTGAAAATAAGATTCAATCAGAGCAATCAGAAACTATGAAGAGCAAAGATCTTCTATATGCCTGGTATGTATATGTATGCACGAAAAAGTATGTAAATAGAAACTTATGTAAAAGTATGTATATTATTTAGAAAATCAGAACCAAAAAGAAGAAAACTGCACGTATGCCAATCTAATTCCTATAATCTATCAAATGAGGCTCTGAGCTCTCAGAAGGGCAACAGAGAAACACAGTCACAGGTTTTCATGGTCAGACTCAGTGCAACTCATCAAATGATAGAAAACACCTCTCATTCTTTCTTTCTTTCCCTCCTTCCATCTCTCCCTCACTCATCTCCCTCCTTCTCTCTCCAAATCTCAAACTACACACACTCACACACACATGCATACATACATGTCTTGTTATCTCTACAGATATATCCTTGCAAGAGTTAAATATACACAAATTTAATTTTTAATCTATTGCATATTTCATACTTTCATGTTTTCAAAGAGCCGAGATATCTTTGGGTAAAGGTATATTTATGAAAGCCTTCTGTGGCATCAAAAAAGAAAAATATGTTAAATGTGTGGTTAGAAAATACACAAACACTGAAAATCAAGGTATGATTTTATCTGCACAGAAATAAAATAGTACTGTCCTAGAAACCATTTTATTAATGTGAGATTTTTATCTTAAGTTTACCTATATGAGAGAGAGTTGTACAAAACCTTGAAATGTGTATTTAGCATAAATTTTTATTTACTCATGCATGTGGATATACACACACACAAAGCGCCATTTAACTTCTGAGTAAAAGGGAATGCAGTTTTACACTGGAAACATGTATGAGGGGTATTTGCAAAGGCTATTTTCACTATGAAACTTTCCATTCTGCTTCAAGCAACTCCAGCTTATAGAAATGGATTGGCCACTGGAAAGTTTGGGCAGATACTACATAATACTTTTCTCGTCGTCACAATGCCAGGTACATCGTTGCCATGCAATACATTTGGGTTGAACAAATGAAAGTAAAAACACTCCATCAAGGAAATCAACTGATAAAGACTGTTACTAAATACCTTCTTAGTCACAAATACTTGGTCAAGCCTACAGAATGGGATTTAGAGTGATAGCTCTACCATCTCACACTAGCTAGATGAATAATCAGGTGCCTGTCGCATACCCTACATAAAAATGAAGGTCCACCACAAGTTGTAAATTGACAGCAGTATCAGCCCTCGGATTTGCCTTGCTTACGCCGTTTTTTTCAGTGTTCAAAATAATTGCCAACATTTAAAACAAAGGCATTTCACATAAAATTTGGATTGTGCGTTTCTTCTAAAATATCAAAAGTCTGGCAAGCCTGTGCCCAGAGTTGCTCAAGGCAACACAGTTATGTCCAAAACACTGTTGGTTTTTCGGCCCCGGCTTCTAGTTGCAGTTAACCACGTCACTCCCAGTGTCTGTGCTTTCTCTGCTCCACCCACTCACATTCACCCCTGCAGGCGTCTGATTCTGTAAACTCTGCTATGCACAAAAAAGCGTCCATAGTGAGTCCAAGTCTCAGTTTTGATAATTACTAGCAGTGCCACCTTAAGCAAGTAATTTATCCTCAGGGAGTCTCAATTTCCTCACCTATGGAACGGTGAAAGTAATCCTCTGCCACATCACAGCAAAGTAAGTGAGAATGTATATGAAAAGACTTGGTGAACTGTAAAGGCCATATGTACCTAAAGTATTACTATTTTTTGGTATTAAAATGCTAATAATTTTAAAAAAGTGATCATATTTAAAGTATAATATATTCCTAAATGAAATTTAAAGTTCTGAAGTAAAAAGCTAGAGGAATAAACTACAAATGTTAACAATGACTTAGATACTCAATTGAAAACTGAAATGCAAGGAGAAAATATGTCATCAGAATTGAAGTTTATTTTTGTCTGATCCATTCGTGACAAAGATAATTTAATCAAATGTCTTGTTATTTAAGAAAGAATGTCAATTAATGTCAATTAAAATAAAAGGTACAGTAGGCTGGATATGTAAATACTTTCATTAATTATCCTCAGCTTCTCTATAAAATACATATTTGCTTTCAACATAAAATAGTAATATAAATTTTGAACACAATGTTAAGGTGTCAAAAGCAACTATGCTTAATTATATAATAAATAATTATAGAATTAAAATCTAAATATCAATTACTTAAAGTTTTATGTCATGGTCTTAATTTTAAATGTATTTTTATACTCTCCTGCTATTGGTTTTTGAGTCAAATTCTCTCTCGAATATAAGCGTGTGTATGCATTCAATTTTAAAAATTGTACCCCTCTATTTCTGAACACATTTTCAAAAAATAATTCCTATTCACGACATATAGGTGAAAATTCCAATTTTGAAAATTCCAATTCCAAAAATTGTACCCCTCTATTTCTGAACACATTTTCAAAAAATAATTCCTATTCACGACATATAGGTGAAAATTCAAATTCCTTTCCTTTCCTTTTTCATAGTGCTACATCTTCTATTCATTGACTTTGTTTTTCTTGTCTACTGCGACAGTGTTGGTAGGCCAGTTTTGAATCTTTAGTATCTACTGCTCACATAGGTTTGCTATTGCAAGGGTGATTCCATCCACATTATTCAAAAATACTATGCTGTCATGTATTAATATGCTTCTAAGCAAAAATAAGATTTCCTTTTGGCCAGTTTTTTTGTTACTAAATATATAAACGTCACTGGGTTCCTCACTTACTTAATGGACTTCATTAACTTGATAAACATCTTGCTAGAGTGAACCCTTTAGTTTCATTTAACGAATCACTTGCACTTTTTTCTCTGGATTCTTATTTAGTTTTGACAAGTATGATCATACCCTCAAAAACACATGATTTTTATATATAAAAGGATACTTTTCACATTCTCCATGGTTTACTATGACATATTCCTTCCTGTTTGATGCACATTCTTAAGCTACTGAATATTACAATACAAGCAGCTCATTGTTACTTTTTCTTTACTGGCCATAATAATTACCATGTATTGAGCATTTATTTTGAGCAGAGGCTTTATGTATTAAGTCACCAAATTCGTGCCATTACCCTATCAGATAAATATTATCACAGTAGTTTACAAATGAGGAAAATACAGCTCAATGAATGTTTTGTAAATTGATTACTGACTCATGGTTTGTAAACCAAAGGCAGAGACAGCATTACAATCGGAGTCTTTCAGGTCCCAAAGCCCAGAATTATTTCCAAAGGATGCTTCCAAACAAAGCCTCAAATGCTTTCAAGATATTTCCACTCTCCTCAGAGGTAAATAAATTCCCTGAAACTAATGGGCAGGGAAAAACCCTTATATAAATAGTACATGCTGAAAAAGAAATCTCTGAAGATCTATGAGCCCATTTTAAAGGCAATATAAATTATGAGTTGAGGTAAAACCCATAAAGATGTTTGGATTTACTGATTGATATGTGCTTCATTATCATTATTTACAAGTAAGATATACTACCACCTAATGTATAAATTTATTTCATCTATTTAATCAAAAACAAGAAGAATTCAGGAAAAGGATTAATTTTATCATAAACAGAAATATTTTAAACCCTGATTAATTTTCCCAAGTACATACTTTTAGTAGTGTCGATTTTGAATCTCATCTTGAAAAATAAATCCAAAAATTATATTTACTTTACTATATTTGAGCTTAGATGCATTTTGTATATTTTTTTTCATGAATTAAGAAAGAATGACACTTCACTCCAGGACCTAACATTTAAGATAGTCATATATGGCATTGTTTCAGAGCTATACAAAATTTAAACAAAAGTGTAAACTAGTAACATTTTTCAGGAGTACACATTTTCTAAGAGTTCAAATTCTACTCCAAATCTCAAAGCCTGACATGTGAGGTTGGTCCTGAAGTCTTGGTTATTTTTAGTCCGATGTGTTCCAGTTTAATCCAAAGTTGGAAACCAAGAGAAAATACCGATTTTAGAAATAAATATCTCTATGATTCAGTTTATTTATATTTACTTATTAGTTCATTCATTAGTTCACTTCTGATACTCTACTTGCCACTAAAAAAATTATTTGTGATTCCAGTTTCCTCAGGTTAATAGTCATCCATGCAATTAGGCTGCCAAAATTAAGTAGTTCTTAGACTAAATATTAAATTTGTATTTGAGTCCCTTGATAGCCAACAGAAAAAAAAAAGATGATAATATTCCTAGGCATCCATAAACATCTCTTCAGCTTTAATCATAATTGAAAATATTTTTCAGATTTCTATAACTGTTTAGCCATTACAACATTTTTCAAGGTTATTGATGATTACATCAACACATACAATACATACACACACATATGTAATGGCACACAGGTAATGTTTAGAAGTTAGTAGGAGATGCAATCAACATCAGTACAAAAATGCTGCCACAAATGTGTTGGTGATAGAAATATTCTAACTTAACTGTGTTGGGTTAAATTCATTTACATTTGTTCCAGAATCATATCTGATACCCAGTCAGCATCCCAGGCTAAATTATTACACTTTGAGTTAAAACCACATAAATATTCTGCATCCGAGTTAAAGTAAGCAAACTAACTGCTTTTTCGTCTTAGACTTTGTCATGTGTATAGTATGTAGTAAACACTGCAGTAGGGCTTTAAAAAAACACAAGAGGATCAGATGGTAGTTTCTGTCAAAGAACCGACAAGTTATTGAAAACTACTTGTTTCACCATGGACAATGTTAGTACAAATATAAAATACTGATACATGCTACCACATGGATAAAATTTGAAGGCAACATGCTAAGTGAAATATTCCAGACACAAAAGAATGATATTGTATAATTACACTTTTATAAGGGACATACAGCAAATCCATAAAGACAGGAGATGCAGGAGGAAATAGGGAGTTATGTGGGTATAGAAATAAGTTCTGCAAATGAATGGTGGTGATGGTTGCATAACAGTGACACTAAACTATGCACCTAAAAATGGCTAAAATGGCAAATTTATGTTATTTGTATTTTACTACCATTAGAAAAAAAGTAAAATAAAAAATAATACTTAGCCCACCCTTTTAATGTATATGCTTTTAATTCCCTTTTTTTGGCTTATATTAATTTTCATTCATCATTCACTAGCTTTGAAACTACCACTTAGTTTTTGATGTGTTCCTTTGGCCAAACCAGAAAGCAAAATAAAAGGGGAAGTTGCTATCTTCTATTTTCTATTGTGCTTCAATTGCGTGCTGCCCGTGACCTACTATAGCAGTGTTTCTCAAACATGACCTGGTATAAAGAGCACGTAGTGAAAGGCCACACCAGAATTACAGAATCAGAATTTTCGAAGGGTCCTGCTTAATAATTGTTTTAAAACTCCCCAGTAATTCTGATTATAAACCTCACTGGGAAACACTTTAGTGTTTTATTTGGTGTATGGTCTCAGCTGAATGCTAACAGATAAGTTGACTTTACAGAACTATTGAAATGTCATTTTCTCATTCTCTCATTAAGAAATAAACACACGTAGCCCTGGCCAGTAGGTAAATAGGCAAAAAGGTTGGAGCATCGTCCTGTAGACCAAAGGTTCACAGGTTTGATTCCTCATCAGGGCACATACCAAGGTTGTGGGTTCAATCCCCAGTCAATGTCTTTCTCTCCTTCGCCCTTCTTGTCTCTCTAAAAAAAGGCAAGAAAAAAAATTTCCTTATGTGAAGATAAAAAAAGAAATAAAAACACTTAGGAATAAAGAAAGCTTCTAAGCTTCCTTTCCATACTGAGTAATGTTACATGAAAACTTGCATTATTTTCCATCTACTATCTAGATTCCTGTAATGAGTAAAAAGAAATAATATATTCATTCTATACCTAAGGTCTTTATAATAACAGCATGATTCCAAAAAGTCTAATAATCTCTATCGATCCATAAAATTTAATGGCAATATCATTATGATTCCATCTTAAACTATAATTTCCTTTAACATACACATGAATTATATTTTTCAGACACAGTATATAAGGTTAGAGTTCTCTTAGTCATGATGATATTGGAAAATATACCTATTAAATGTATAATGGCCTTGCCAGAAAACATGTTTAAATTGACCCAAGACTTCTAATATATATGTGAAAAAAATCTTATGAAAAACAAGTTATCTTTGGAAGTTCCAGAGTACACTGGAAAACTATCTTTCTAGGAGGAATATATTGCTTCTCTGTAAAGGGAAATATTATGAATTACATGGGCATACATAGACCCCAAAGTTTGTTTTCTACCAAACCAATTTTTCATGCAAACATCTGAGAGGTGATAGAGGGAAGTTAAGTACATATGCTTCGGAACTTCTAAACACCAGTTGCTTGACATAGTTTCAAGATAAAAAATGATGTGTGTTTTCTAACAAAGAGCTTACTCACGTATTTTTGTAGAGATGATGGTGTCAAATTATTATATTTAGATTCCACTAGATTCAATTAATGACAATGTTAACAATAAATTACATCTTTTGCAACAATAAAACTATGAAAAGTTTGGAAACTATGCAACAATAAAACTATGAAAACTATGAAAAATACTTGTGTATTTTTACAATATGCAAGAAGGTGTATAATTTTTCAAAATTATTTTGGGGAAGTCCCTAGGTCATCTAACTTCCATTTTTACTACATGATATGAAAATTTCCATCACATGAAGGAACTCAATAATATATAAACTTATTATACAATGTATATAAAGTTTTCAAAAATATTAAAATTATATAAAAATAACCTATTCCCTAATGCCACACTACCTTAATTAAGCAACCCAGAAAATAAGGGACAAAGATTTTTATCTTGCCAAAGGGATTATCACAAATTCCAAAGTTAAGTCAAAAGAGTTATATTAGAGAAGGACTCTAATATAACTAGAAATAGATTCAGGGCTTCATATCAGCAGGAAGACAAGTAAAAAGAACAATCATGAGAATTGTAAAAATAAAGCAATCTTGGACCATTAAAAGAAAGGACAAATAGTTCTAGCTATCTAGGCCAGGAAAACACAACTGTGTATAAACTCCAAAATGCCTAAGGAAGCAAAACAAAAGGGGAGAGGGACATGTTGTTTAATGAATGAAAAAGTAGTAAAATATATTTTTTTCAAGTATGAATAAAGCATCCCTCCATAAACATATATTGGAAAATTCATTCACATGGAAAAATTCCTTCACTATTTCTCAATATGGTATTAATATGCAGAAGCATATTTTATAGTTACCTTTATTACATCTGCAATCTGATATTCTTACACAGTTTCCTTAATTGATTATGCTTGTACTAGTAACATAATATTATCAGTTTTTTTTAACAGCTTGATTTTCCTTCTGTAATTTCTCCTATTGTCATGGGAACATTTCTGTCCATATGGTCTCCTGCGTGGAAAATGCCCTTCACCCTGTTCCTGCATCCTTGGCCCTTATTTTCAACTAGGGCTTGGATGGATCACTCTGTACAGCCTTCCTTGGCAAAGCCAGCCAGAGCTTGGTTTCCTTTTCCCATAACTCCCAACAGGTACTTCAATTATATTAGTAATGAAGCCCTAGAGTGTAATATTATCTTCACTAAATTAGTTTTTAACAACAGAAAAACAAAATATTTCTTATTCTTTTTATTATCTCCTTTGCCTACCAAAGAGCTTGATATAAACTAGACATGCCGTAATTACCTATGGCATGAAGGTCATGGAGGAAAGCCCTAAAATCTTGCCATCATTTTAAAAATAATGCAATAAGCTCATACTATGCATTTGAATAACTAAAGCAACAGATATTTTTATTTATGTTTCAACTACATGGAAATAAAAGGCAGCCTGTTTGAAGTTGTGAAATGCAATAATTGTAAATTGCAGCACCATGTTTCTACAATTTTATTTAAAAATACAATTAATGTGTTTTATCGATACTTATTTCTTTACTTTTCATAAGAATATGAGCACTTTGTATGTTTAGTAATTTAAGAAAAATTTTTTTAAAAAATTTAAATTTTTATTATTGTTCAAGTATAGTTTTGTCCACTTTCCCCTCACCACTCTCCCCATCCCCCTAATCCGCACCCCACACCCTCGATCCGACCCCCATTGGCTTTTTCTAGGAGTCCCCACATATATTCCTTGACCACCCTTCCCTGTTTCCCCCTCATCTTCCCCTGCCCCATCTCCTCTGTTCACTTTCAGTTTGTTCCTCACTTCAATGTCTCTGGTTACATTTTACTTGCTTGTTTGTTCTGTTGATTAGTCTCCACTTATAGGTGAAATCGTATGATATTTGTCTTTCATTGCCTGGCTTATTTCACTCAGCATAAGGCTGTCTACATCCATCCATGCTGTTGCAAACTGTAGGAGCTCCTTTTTTCTTTCTGTTGTATAGTATTGTGTTGTGTAAATGTACCACAGTTGTTTGATCCACTCATTTACTAATGGGTGCCTAGGTTGCTTCCAACACTTGGCTATTGTAAATTGTGCTGCTATGAACATTGGGGTGCATAGGCTCTTTTGAACTGGTGTTTCCAGACTCTTAGGGTATAATCCCAGCAGTGGAATCACTGGGTCAAAAGGCAGTTCCATTTTTAGTTTTCTGAGGAAATTCCATATGGTTTTTCACAGTGGTTTCACCAGCCTGTATTCCCAGCAACAGTGTACTAGGGTTCCCTTTTATCCACAACCTCTCCAGCACTTGTTGTTGATTTGCTTATGATGGCCATTCTGACTGGCGTGAAGTGGTATCTCATTGTGGTTTCAATGTGCATCTCTCTGAAGGCTAGTGATGTTAAGCATCCTTTCATATGTCTCTGGCTCCTGTGTATGTCCTTGGAGAAGTGTCTGCTCAGGTCCTTTGCCCATTTCTTAATTGGGTTGTGTGTCTTCCTGGAGTGGAGTCATGTGAGCTCTTTATACATTTTGGAGATTAAATCCTTGTTTGAGGTATCATGGCAAATACATTTTCCCATATGGCTGGTTCCTTTTTCATTTTGCTGATGTTTTCTTTAGCCATGCAGAAGCTTCTTATTTTGATGAAGTCCAATTTGTTTATTCTTTCCTTTATGTCCCTTGCTCTAGGGGACATATCAGTGAAAATATTGCTGTGTGGAATATCTGAGATTTTCCTGTCTATGCTCTCTTCTAGGACTTTTACGGTTTTGCAACTTATAGTTAAGTCTTTTATCCATTTTCAGTTTATTTTTGTGTATGGTATAAGTTGCCAGTTGAGTTTCATTTTTTTGCATGTAGCTGTCCAGATGTCCCAACACCACTTGTTGAAGAGACTATTTTTACTCCATTTTATACTTTTGCCCCCACTGTCAAATATTAATTGACTATAGAAACATGGGTTTATTTCTGGGTTCTCTATTCTGTTCCATTGATCTATGTGTCTGTTCTTATGCCAGCACCAGGCTGTTTTGATTACAGTAGCCTTGTATAATTTGATATCGGTATTGTGATCCCTCCAACTTTGCTCATCTTTCTCAAAATTGCTGTACCTATTCAGGGTTGTTTATGGTTCCATATACATTTTTGAATTGTTTGTTCTATATCTGTGAAATATGTCACTGGTATTTTAATAGAGATTGCACTGAATCTATAAATTGCTTTGGGTAGTATAGACATTTTGATGATATTAATTCTTCTGATCCATGAACACAATATATGCTTCCATTTATTTGTATCTTCCTTAATTTCTTTCTTCAGCGTTGCGTAGTTTTCTGAGTACAGGTCTTTTACCTCCTTGGTAAGGTTTATTCCTAGGTACTTTATTTTTTCTTTGTTGCTGTAGTGAATGGGACTTTTTTCCTGATTTCTGATGGTTTCCCAGGAGAATTCTACAAAACATTTAAGGAAGGGTTAACCCCTATACTTCTCACACTATTCCATAAAGTCCAAAAAGAAGGGAGGCTCCCAAACTCTTTTTATGAGGCCAGCATCATCCTAATCCCAAAATCAGATAAAGACACTGTAAGGAAAGAAAACTATAAGCCAATATTGCTGATGAACATAGGTGCTAAAATCCTCAACAAAATATTGGTGAACTTCACCCAGCAATGCATTAAAAAGATCATCCATCATGATCAAGTGGGATTCATCCAAGAGATGCAAGGATGGTATAATATTCGCAAATCAATAAACATATTATGTCACATAAATAAAAGGAAAGACAAAAATCACATGATCATATCAATAGATGCAAAAAAGCATTTGACAAAATACATTGGCCATTTGTGATAAAAACGCTCATTTAAGTGGGAGTAGAAGGAGCATTCCTCAACATAATAAAGACCATATATGAGAAATTACAGCCAACATCATACTCAATGGGCAAAAACTAAAATCTTTCCCACTAAGATTGGGAACAAGGTAAGGATGTCCACTTTCACCACTTCTATTCAACATAGTATTGGAGGTCCTAGCCACAGTGACCAGACAAGAAAAAGAAATAAAAGGCATCCAAATAGGAAAGGAGGAAGTAAAACTGTCATTGTTTCCAGATAACATGATAGTGTACGTAGAAAAACCCATACACTCCGCCAAAAAAACTACTTGGACTAATAAGTGAGTTTGGCAAAACGGCAGGATACAAAGTCAATATTCAGAAATCAAAGGCATTTTTGTATACCAACAACAAGATATCAGAAATAGAAATCAGGAAAATAAACTATTTATTTTGATTATTTCAGACATACCACTCACAAAAGAATTACTGAGATCAAATATTTACATATTCAAAACATTTCTGATATTTGGGAATATATATAAAATATAATTTGTAAGGTCATACTATTTGTAAACATGACTTAAAAAAATAAAAATAACATTAACAGAAGAAATCAACCAATATTCAGCTTTATTAAGTCCAAAAATATATGCATATATATGAAAGTATGCACATGTGTATTTTTCTATAAATCAAAGCTGAGATCAAAGTGAATATATAGTTGTCTATTTTTAACATAGCATTTTATTATGAACACTTCCTCTATCATAAACTAATCATAAAATATTCTTAAAAGTTGTATGATGTCTAATATATAGATATGCTATAAATTATTTAACTGTTCAGAAATATAAATATTCTTCCATGAATATTATATATAAACTTTTAATTACTTGGCTAGGAGAAACTAGATTTGCTTTTTTTAACCACTTGTGTGTTTTTTTCAGATTTTATTAAATGAAAGCAAAATGCCTTCAACACAGAAATAAGGCTTGCATTTTAATATTTTGATGGCTGTTTTCAGTGATGGTATTTATTTTATGGACAATAAAAGGAATGATTTGAAATTTTTCACTATATCACAGAAACTTAACAGCAATAATTCTCTGTAAATTATCAAGATAATTTTGTACATGAATGTTCATTCCTTCAGGTCCCACATGAAAATTTCAACATACCTCCTTAAAGAGACTGAAAAACATAGTGTTCCTTGGTAAACAATATCAATGTGAACTTCAAAATATAAGAATGTTCCAAATAAACTGCTTAATTTTAAATAACCTACTTACTTTAAAATAACCCCACTTAATAACTAATAAATTATAAAATAATTAAGTAGGTAGCACCAAAAAAAACATTTAACTAGGCACTGTCAAAGCCACAGAGAAGAAACAAGTATGAACCTCGCTTTTTAGTACTTGCAATCCAGGTAACTATTAATTTTCTGAAATTAACAATTTAGTTTCATGACATAGGTCAGTACACCCCGGTCTCCATATGATGTCAATGATTTTACACCTGATTTTCAAAACAGATTGTCATGGAAGGAAACATTCACTTAACATATAATCAGATACCTTTATACATTAAAACATAATATAGAGTTTTCAAATGTTTATAATGTTGAAATATTAATGATATACAGTAATATATAATGTAGAATAATATATAGCAGTCTTATTTTTATCATAGCGTTTGAAATATCAAAATAGTATAATGGGAAATCGAATGCAACTTAATTTATAATATCTTGAAAATTTAGAGCCTGAAAAGTGGTTAAAATCCCAAATAAACATTGAAAATTATACTGTGTGATCTTGTAACAATTTAAAACACTTTGATAAGTACTGTTAAATTTAAGTTCACAGCACATCAAGAAAAATCATAAAATTATTTTAATATAGAGTGAAAAGTAGAAAAAAAAATTCGATCACCTGTAAAAATTTTTCTATCCACAATAAAGAAATTGAAAAGTGAAGAACACAACTAATTTCATTTTCTATTTATTGGCCCACCTTGGCCTATTATCCTACAGACCAAAGTAATAACTGTCGCCAGAAGAATGAAAGTTTTATATTTTGCAGTTATAATGGAGAAACTGTCATCCAAAAGCAAGTAAATCATGAATAATATTATAATTAAGTGTATTTGAGAGTAGGTCATATTCAATAGTGATTTTTATGCATTTAATTATAATTATTTAATTGAATAGAAATTGTGTTTTAAATACACTGTCACTCAAGTAAGTCCAAACCCTGTCAACCAGTACTACTATTGCACACAACAGTTTTAGTCCATAACATCTGGTTACATTAACCAGATGATGTTTTAAAAACTGGACAAACATTTGACATGGAAGATTAGGTTTCAATGAGGCTTAATATAGAGCCTTCAAACATAACATGATATTCTAGACAACAAACTATGATTTAAAAAAGAATTAGAGAGACAGAGGGAAAAGGAAAACACACTAACGTTTCCTTTGTGCCTTCTATAATAGGTGACAGAAATTGAAACACTTATTCTTAAAACTCAACAGCTAAACACCTACATATTTATTTTGTAACTTGAGACCTTCAAATCATCCATAAGTAGTAAATATTTATTTCTTGACACCAAAAAATAAGGTCCAAATATTTATACATATTATTTAACCTAATCCTCTCAGAAACTCAATTAAGTTAGTATAACTACTTGCATTTTACAGGAAAGGAAAATGAATCCTAAAACATTAGGTAACTCATCCAGAATCATACAATAAGTAGTAGAGTCAAATGGAGACCGTTCTAGCTGCAAGTCTATGCTTTTCTAAGGCACGCCACTGCCAACCACATGGAAGACTATGCATTTGGAACCTTTTTTGTTTAATGATGAATGATGACCAGAAGCTTCAAAGGAAATCCTTCTCTGGTGTATGAAGCATTGAGATTCAGTGACCAATTACCTCACATCAAATCTCACAACTACAGTTTTTCACTGAGGAAACCCTGGCTTCTGAGGGCAAGCTGATTTGCTTCTAAAAGGAAGTAGCTGATTACCTTGCCTTAAATAATGCAGCATTCAGTTATTACTTCCTGCCAGAGTGACAGTTTAAGCACAAGGCATTAAAAAACTGTTTTCTCCTGTTCTAGCTGTCTGTTATTTATTGCCTCATACACTACTTGTCTGGAAGTGATGGATAAATATTTGAAAGGAAAGATGCATCATTCTGGGTGCTCCATGAAATTCAAAATGAATAAAAGTCAATGTTTCAGGCTCATCTATTTTAAGCTTTCTTCCTGTAATAAGATAAAAACAAGCTTTAAGTGTCTTAAAAGACCCTTCTAGTAAGAAAACAAACAAGCAAAAAACTTGGCTTCATCAGTTTTTGTATGAACTTTTAAAGAATATTTTCTATTCTAATATTTCAGGTTTTTAAAGTTTTAAGAAAAATGTTACTGAAACAATTGTCTTCCTGACAAGATTCTGAGTTTATGACTTACTCTTTGGATTATGTTTTCACATAACAAAGAATCAATGAAACACTGGTACTATCTACTCCATTGCCTGTTCTTTCTATGATCATGGACTGAAACCACAAATTAAAATTCTTTTCTTAAAACCAAGGTTAATTTATTTATAACCATACTTAACAATACTTATTAAACACCTACTGTACTTTGAGCCAAAAACTACACTAAGATTTTTTACATAAATTATCACATTTAATGTGATAGTTCTTCCCCATGATATTAGTGCCTCTCCCTCCCTTACCTCCTTAAGTCTTTGCTTAAAATAATCTCCTCAATGAAGCACCTCCCTATCATTTTACTTAAAATTGCAACCCTTCCTTTCCCAGTACTTTTTATTGTCTGTAGGGGCCCCTGAAGGTCAGTCCAGGGCAGGTAGCCCGGAACTATGAGTCATCATCACATGCCCATGAGTCATTGTACACATGCGCTGTAGTCCCCAATTACGTAAGCTCCTTATGTAAGCATGACCTAAGCAAAACCATTCTGCACCACTGTGGCATGATGTCACTATTGTCTAAGCTTGTATAAAACCCCCTGTAACCAGCAATAAAGTGCACTTGCAGCTTGCAGTGTGACTCCTATGTTGGCTCCTCATGCTTTCTTTTGGTTGGGCCTCTCACCACCCAAACCTACAGTGGCTGAACAGCTGGGCTCTAACATTGTCCTTCCTTGTTTTATTTTTTCCCATAGCATTTGTCACTATTATACATAGTATGTATTTTACAGATCTATTTTTTATTGCCTATCTGTCTAAACTTGAATGTAATCACCATGAGGGCATGGATATTTTAATTATTTGTTCATAATTTATTTATACTCATTTTTATTTTCAGTAGGATAGTCCCAATACCTGTAACAGTGCCTGGCCCATAACTGATATCCAAAAATATTAGTTTGAGGAAGTTGCTTAGTCTTTTCGAACAACCCTTTGTGGCTTTGAGATATTAATTAACATATTTTGTTGCAAAAACTAAGGCTGAAAAGATCAAGTAACTTACAGAAGTCAGATAGTAACCACTGATGCAGCTTGTGGACTCTCCGGTTTAATCCTCTCTATTCACTGTTCTGCTTCTGGAAAAAAGGAACCATCCCTCCAAATTTTGGCTATTTGTTCTGCATATTTATATACCTTTGAATAAGTTTTGAATGTGTCTAGAAATTTTATCAAGTGAATTCACCTTTTAGATATCCTTCATGACTGGGTCATCTTTCAGAAGGTCAGATAGCTTTGGAAGGGACACAAATGGAGTGGAGAGGGAGACCAGGGATCAGCCCAGACCATCTGTATCAACCCTGGAAATCAATGTGCTGACAGATGTCACAGCCAGTTTTCCCTCATACCCAGTAACCTGAATGTCATGAAACACTTGCTGACACGAGAAAATAAGTTATACATAATATTTAAGCTTATGTAAGGACTTTATTTGAAAAGAAAAAAGCAGTGAACAACAACACATATTTAAGGTCTCCATACTCCCTACCATACATGTTTAATATTACACCCCTTCATTCTGTTATATTTAAACATTATTTCCTTTATTTTTTATCTACCTCTAGCCTATTTTGAAAATAAAATCAAGTAATTCAATTTTCAATCACACACATCACATATACATCTTTTCTTCTTTTTCCTCCTGCTTTCAAACAACAGTCAGAGCCACAGGCCAAGATCAGTCAGCATTTGAGGAACATGATGAGGAGAACGTACTTTGTCAGAACAAGAGATAGTTATATTCAGAAAGAATGCACTAAAAAGAAAATCTTTTCACCAAAAAGAGGGTGAAAGAATCAATAACCATCTTTTCCCATCTGTCGCTACTTTTCCTACTGTTTCCTTCTCACTACTCCCCTGGATTAGAGTGACAAAGTTAAGATAACTTTGGTGGAGATTTTGAAACTTGAATTTTATAGTTAATATAGCTGAAGAACTTTTTAGAAAGTTTTTCTGAACCATTCTGTCTATTCTTTTGTATATAAATGTGTTTATTACTCTTTATGATTATATTAAATAAATCAGAAGTAAGATTTGACCAGATACAGTGAAGACTATGTAACCAAGGGAAACAGAAGAAAATCTGACCAATGAAGGATGTTAACAATATGTAAAGCATCTATGAGAACTGGACTTTATGACTCAACAAAAAAATATCATGTTATGGTGGGCTCTTCTGGAGTGGGGGCAAATAAGATAGAGTCAAAATAATCCCACACCTTCTGAAAGTATAAAAAAAGTGGAATGAACCGAGTCTTTACCCAGGTAATCTGGAAATGACATAACTGTACCCAAAGAAGTTCTACTAGGGAGACTCAGTTAGTTTTATGAGTTGGTAGAGCCCACCTAAAGTCCAAGGGAACTAATTGTAAAACAGGTAACATAAGAACATTCCAGAGATAAGCTACAGCTTCCAATACTGGTTTTAATTCACCCTCAATTTTCAGTTTAACAAATTCTTTAGTAAACAGAGACAGAGCTACTGAAGTAATTACTGTAATTACTTCTGTCCATTCTCCTCTCCTTCAACTGATTTCTTTCTTTTATACTAAATTTGCAATAAGTCAAAGTCTTGGCAATGATAGTGGTTGATGTATCAAAGAGAAAGGTTGAAAACGGAACAGTGAATCATGGCCAAAATGTTTGAATATATTTTTCCATTTGTGTTGTTTTGAGCATGAAAAATATTGGGAAAAGGAAGGGTAAACTGGGTAAGCATAACTGTATTACAAATTTATGCAGAATGATATTACCTTTTAAATAAGTTGAAAATTTAGGACACAAATTTTTGTAAAACTAATTTTAACATGGTATGAGTGATGGTAAAAATGTACGATCTAGGTTTTCTCCAAAAAAGAGAACTCAAGTGCTGTTATGTATTCCAATAAAAGAGCAATCCTTTACATCTTCCTGAAAGGCAAAATACCTACTAAATTTCTAAGCAGTAACTTTAGGGCAGTCACTAAATGATTAATAATGAAAGTCATACTTTAATGGTGTTTTATATAATATTTTATTTTAACCAACAAAATGAAAAATTACAATTAATTTTTGTGTTTCAGAAATATGTAGCTGGTTTTTAAGTGAGTAAGCATTGCATACATAATACATTACCTTTCATTTATATTTCAGGAAAATCTAATTTAAAAGTAACTGCCGTATGATAATATATTTAAAAGCTGCCCCAAATGGCATATTATATTGAAAATTGTAGAGTGACATCCACTACATTCCTTATGCATAATATTATGCTAATAACTATCCTTTTAACTTCAGAATTCTAGAGCTAATCAGTCACTTGTGGTCCAGGGTGAAAGTGCTCCTTTTCTTGCCCACTTATCAAGAACTACATCCTTATTTGAACTCTGGTTTAGCATGTATAGGACTCAACATATGCACATATGAATGGGAAGAAGGGAATGCTAAGTCCCTCCCAACAGCCTGCAATAGGAATGACATTGTGGGACAATCCCTGCAGAAGAGAGCTACTCTATTGAATATAAAAGGACAGAATGGTATCAGATTAAGGATCTTTCATTCCTGAAAGATTATTGTTTATAAAACTTCCCCTTTAATAGATCCGGAGGCATGGAAACAAGGAACAGGCTGACAGCCACCAGGGGGGAGAGGACAGGGGGTTAGGGTGAAAAGAAGGGGAAGGGACTAGGCAAGAAATATCTATGAATATGGACATGGACAACATGGTGGGAATGACTGTGGAAGGTGGGTGGTGGGCTAGGCAGAGAGGGCAAAGGAGGAAAAATTGGGACAACTGTAATAGAATAACAATAAAATATTTAATTAAAAAGTATATTATATAGTACAGCATAAAATTTAACCACAAGTATTATAATCATAAAATTCACTTTCACATGCCTCATACATTGTGTGCAAATTAAAAGAGTTCTTCTGTTAATGCTGCTAGAGAATTACTGAGGAGAATTAAATAGAATAAACCCCAAAAGTCAAATGCTTAAGCCAATGATCAAGCTACTTATTTTCTGTATTCTAAAACACTGGTGCTGTCTTCAAAAGATAAACTGCTTTTAGCATTTGTTCAGCCCTCATCTTCAGGTCAGGGTAACTAAAGGTCATACTCCACTAATTAATCAACTATAGACTCATTTAGGCCCTTAAAAGCAATTCTCCTGCCTCTAATCTTCCTTTCCACAGCAAAGAAGGCCAAATTATTAAATATAAACATAACTGACCCTAATAAAATTATAGTCTCATCTGTATGTTCATTTATTTCTGTGATAAGAATAATGGTGTGCAGTGCATCAGATACTCGTGATTGACTAAAGAAAGTTGCCTTTTGAGGGTTTTAAAAATTATTATTTAGTAGGATTTAATACATGTTTAAAAACAAGTATGACACTGTTGTCCAGGTCCATGAGTCCTTTATCCTTCCTTCTTTTCTTTCTTTCTTTCTTTCTTTCTTTCTTTCTTTCTTTCTTTCTTTCTTTCTTTCTTTCTTTCTTTCTTTCTTTCTTTCTTTCTTTCTACAATCCAAAGGGAACTAAATGGTAGTGGAAAAATACAATAAAGATTAAATCCAAAAGAGAAAAATTATATATATATATGAAAAAATAAAACATAAAATATCAAGTGTAAAAAAATTGTTTGTCATCCTGTCTTGTCTCCTTTCTTCATGATCAACCATGCAGATATTTTAACACCAAATTTTAGAAATCTTACAAATGCACATAGGAAAAAAACTGAGTCTTCTCTCCTAAAGATAGCCCTACAAACATTCTACAAAGTACATAAAAGGCGGAAGAACTCATCTGACAGTGAAAAGAGCCAATAGACATAAGGAGAAAATCACTGAGCAAGAACAGACATGGGAGATGGGAAAATAGAGAGTTCTATAATGCACAATAAAACATGGCTAGCTCTCAAAAATAATGTAATAGTGCTGTGAAGTGTTAGAAGAGGAAGAAGCAAAAATAGTTCTATCATAATGCATCTTTTTTATATTATGGAAATACCTTGATAAACCAAAATGCAAGGACCATTTGGTAATCCAGGTTTTAATTTGACCTCTGCAAGAACTCAAGATGTGGTTTTGATTAAGCTATTTAATTCCTTTGGATATCAGCTTTCCAATATATAAAATGAGGGGGTAGAAAGAGATAATCCTTAGGGGCATTTTCAACAGCAATGCTCCATGACCTGTATCTTCAAACACTTGAGGAACAAAAGTTTCTTTTTTAACAAAAATATAAGGATAAAACTTCCCTTTACAATTTTTTTGAAAAAATCTACTCATTGCTTCATTATTCTAATATTCTATCACAATATAGACCTCTAATAGTTTCATGTTTGTTAACTTGCATATAAATATAAATGGCCCCAATTTTGAGATTCTTGAGGTCAGGGATCATGAGTCATGACTCTAGTACTGAGCAGGCTACAATAAATTGGCACTGTACAAATGAAAGAATGAGTAAATGCAGAGAGGCACTGATAGTTCTGTGAATGTCTGAATCTCCTTTGTTAACTGTTCACATTTTAATAATCTGGATTTATTTTGTTTACCAAGAATAGAGGGAAATTACATACAATAAAATGAGTCCTTCAAGCCAGCTAGAATAAGGCCATTATTCAATGATTAGTATTAAGAATTCTAAATGTTTATTAGAAAATAAAAGTAAAAGTGGCACTTACCATTTCTTTCATTACTCATTTCAACAAAACAAATTCCAAGAAGATAAAATATTTCATTGGAGATATTCAAACTTAAAAATACTAGAATAAGTTATTGAACATTTTGTATACTCCTTGGTGATAAAGACCCCTCTAAATTTGTTCCACAAACATAAAAATATCAACTATCATGATATATTTAACTACTTTTTAAAATTGTTAACATGTATGAAAAATGTTTACTACAAATAAGGCTTTAAAAATAAACGGGGGGAAATAAAACAGGGGAAATCTCTACAGAAAGACTCTAATACACAAAGAACTTTTATAAACCAATAGATAAAAACTCAGCATACTAACAGAAAGTCAGGCAAAGATATAAATAGGTAACTAATAATAAAATTGGTCAATTAATTAAATGTAGTTTAATATCATTATATCCAAAGAATGGAATTTAGATTCGTTGTTCCCTTCAGGCAGATAAAAATGAAACCAATTACAACATTCAAAATTGGTGAAGGTATTAAAAAATACACAGTTGGTATTATTTTCTGAAAGACTGTGTAGTGTGTTCAAACTTAAAGCCGATTTTAGCCTTTGACCCAAAATCCTATTAGTAAATCTTTTGTTAAGAAAGTAGTCTCATAAGTGCAATGCCCATCAAAAGGGATGGGATAGTAAATTATACATAGAAAGATCCAGTGTAATCCACTATCCCCATTTTGGTCAGATCATAAAGGTAAATTCTATAGTTGTACATAGGGATAAGGATATCTAGTAGTACTCAGTAAATATTTTTTAATTAACCAAACTCAACATTTTTATTCTGTTATTTTATATTTGGATGCCTTTTAATTATAGGAACTTTGAAAATAAGAAAGCATAAATGGTAAAATAACCCAACCTTCATTCTTTTCTTTGTATCTTTTTTTTTATTTTTTAAAATTTATTGTTGTTCAGTCACAGTGGTCCTGCCTTTTCCCCCTTGCTCACCCCAACCCCATCCCCCGCACTCCCACAGTCTATCCCCGCACATTGTCTGTGCCCATGAGGCCTCTATTTGTGTTCCTTTTTTTGCCCCTTCCCCTTCTTTCTTTGGTTATCCTTCTCTCCCATGACCTCTGGTCACTGTCAGTTTGTTCTTTATTTCCAAGTCTCTGGTTCTGTTTTGCTCATTTGTTTATTTTGTTGACTAGGTTCCATTTATAGGTGAGTAAAGATATCAACACTATGGGGGGATAGTCTTCTAGTTTTTTCCAAATAAAGTATGTGTGCATGCACAGGTATGTGTGTGCGTGTTGCATGTGTGTTTATTTATTTAAGCCACAATTGCAATTAGCTCTATCTATAGTTCTGCATCATTTTCCAGCGTAACACATTTCTAAATGTAACTATATTTCAATTAAAATATATAAGCACCCTTGTATACATTTCAGATTATTTATTTAGAATGAAAAACTGCTTTCCAATGTTTAAAATGTATTTTTCAAATTTTCCTAAAATTTTTCTTGCCATTTGGAAAATTTTTCAGGTAAGTTTTGTTTTATAAAACTTCCTACAAAAGGAAAACAACTCTTTGATATTTTATTGGTCTTTATTTTTAGTTATGGTATGAATGCCACCCATGGACAGTAAGAATGTATAAGTGGAATTTTCAATTTACAACCATTAAATGGAAAATGTATAACAATATAATTCTGAGTGTATGATTTAGATCATTCTACCTATGAATATTCACTACCTCTGAATCTATATGAAAATGTTATCGAAGGAGAAAGAATTTCTGAGGAGAATGCAGAATATAGTGTCCCTAGCAAGGTGAACATCAAGTTATAAGTATTTCGAATACACTATTCAATTTCTAAACATCCCACTTAGTGACTAGTAGCTTGAAAAAAGTACACATAGCACTCAAAAATGTTTGAGTGACTACTAACAAATCACTTTCAAATTTACATATGAGAAACAATCATAATTCTGCCTTCTAGAGATTGCAACCCAGGTAACCATTAAATATTCTGAAATTAACAACTTAGGTTTATAACATAGGATCAGTGTAGTCCCATCTCCACACAGTGTCAACAGATTTATTTACAGCATCCCTAATGGAGATGACTGTCATGGAATTAAATGTGCACTGAATTTAGAAGAACAGGATTTATATAATAATTCTAAAATACCTTATGGCTCCTTGAGCAGTTCTTATTGCTCTGCCAACTTTTAAGAAATTATAAATATACAGAATTATTATTATGAGGAAATAACATATTATATATAGAATGTTTTAATTGTAAAATTTTAAACATATATAAAATATTTTAAAAATATATTGATATAAGATAGCTGTAACCTGAGAATTTCAAACTATGCTCAGTGATATGTTAGCATACATAAATTTTGATCTAATTTTCATTTTTTGTGTTAAACATAAGGCTAATCCAAATATACAACTAAATTGATCATCCTATTTTCCAAGTATTTGGCTGCATTTTAGAAAGTTTTAAATAAAGTAATTTGGCTCTTATTTACATAGGGGAGTTTGAATCTCTTTTTATAAAAATTCATTAAGATCCCTGAATCAGTCAAAAAATTGTTATAAGAATGTTAAAAATAAAACATTTCTGATAACAAAAGCATGAGCAGTATTAAAGAAGTTAACTAGCAATTTAAAAATCAGCAATTTAAAAAGACAGATGTTAAGAATTCCTTAGAATCTAAACATTAGTGTATTTATGCTTATTCCACAAATGACTGTAACAAATAATTAATGTATAATCTCATGTAATTCTCTCATTAATCCAAGAGAGCAGATATTATTATAATCGGTTTAGAGGTGAAGAAAAAGGCTCATATTAAATGAGCAATAGAGAGAGCTTATGTGAGAGTCCATGAGTTGCCTGTTCTTCTTTTCTTTCTAAGAGGACTCTCCAACAGGAACATGTTTAATTTCAGAAATTCGTGTGCCCAGTTAAAGGGCAACTGACTGGTTATGCCATGTGACTAAGTCACAGCTAAAGAAACATAACAAGTTGTTAGATAGGATCTTCAGGAAGCTCATATAAAAGAGAACAGGCAGCTGTCACATATTTGTTTTGTTTTGTTTTTGAACTTATTCTCCTCCTTCCTACCTCAAATCTGAGTTTGATGGATAGAGCTTCTGTACCATCTTAAACCAAGATGAGATCTCAGAAGTCCCACTCCATGGTTGGTGAAGCAAAAAGCAAAATGCTAATGAAATTACAAAGCTGTCTTACCAGACAAGGACTGCAACTTTCCAGACTTTTTTCTACAACACAAGAAAAAATAACTTGTATATCTCATTAGTCACTCTTTTACTAGCATTCAAATGTGACTGATCAAGTTTATTGTATATAAGGCTCTGACCTAAATATTTCACCTCTATTGTCTCATTTATTCCATTCTACAAGGTTCTTTTACAGTTGGGGAAACTGAGACTCAACCAGGTTAAGTTACAAGCCTAAGATCACATTTGTAAATAAACAGCAGAAACAAGGGTTTTGTCCACATCCTCTGTTCCTCAGAGTGACCTTTTCATAATGCCATCCTACATGCAATCATATATTTTATAAATATTGTTTTCTCCTACACGGTTTCTCCCTAGTGGATCACTCATATTTTCTCATCCTTCACGTCCTCACTTGGGGATATGAAAAGTATAGTTAAGTCTTAGCTCTGAGATAATGGGAGCAAGTCCCAGTGGTAATCTCTCTAATCTTCCAGAAAATGATCCAACTGCTATTTTTCATTGATTCTTTTTTTTTTTCCTTGAAAGCAGATTGGTCCAATAAAAATTTTACCTCTTGTCAACAAATTCTCTTAGCATCACATAATCATCTTTTCATGAAAAAGTAGCTAGGAGGACATTGCTAGCAATTTCAACATGCTCCAGGCCTCAAATTACTAGAGAAGCTTACGGCAATTCTGAACTAGAGGAAACTAGAAGTATGTAGACATTGAACTGTCAAATACATCTCTCCCTCAGATTTACAGTTATTTTTCTACGAGATGTCTACCCATCCACTGAGATGCTATAATCATATATTCTTAAAGTGACAGCATAATATGTTCTTCCTATTCAATACATTCAGTTTGCCTAAGGTTAAAAGCAACAGAATAAAGCATCAAAAATGCCATCTTCAAATTAATAAGATTGGTGGTCCATTATGTTATTTTTACTATTTAGAATATGCCAATTCATATCATTAACTCACTAAAAGAAAAGCATTTTGGTCTATTTCTTTAAAACTTTTATAATTTCAGTTCCAATTAACTATTATTCTGAAGCCACTCAAGCTCCTTTAAATTACATTTATTTAAATACCTTTGTGAGAAAAATATACAAGTATTCCTGTGTACTCAATTAGATAACACTTTCAAACCAATGTCACAGTCTCATTTTGCTCTCCTGAATCTCAACTCCTATAATAGTCCCCTAGTTCAGTTTTGTTTGTTGGGTTCTTTAAATTTTTATGTTGGAAATATCAAACTGCCTTCCTTAGGTCAGAGATTACCAAACTTTCTTTGTCCATGGTGTCGTTAGTAATTTTCTTTCATAGTATTCTATTTTAAAAGAAATACTGAATAGCTTTTTAAAAGATTATGCCTAAACATCTCAAGAAGTATTCAATTTATTAGCCAGTTAAAAAATAACAAACATAAATTGAATGTAGTTCATGAAGTATCCAATGAGTTATGGCTGTGTTTCCCATAAAAATGGGAGCGTTGGGCGGTCCCCGCCCCCACGCCCCGCAGTGCGTTTGCTTCAGGGCCTGGGATGACTGTGTGCACTGCTTGGTACCCATTGTCCTAGGCACCATGTATATTTACTTAATTGATCTGTAACTATTTCAAGGGCAGACACTGGGCTCATTCAAGTTTACATTCCCAGAGCTTTACACAATATGTGGCAGATAATAGGTGTCAATTAACACTTGTTTGATGAAAGAGGATGAATATGGACGAATGACAAAAGGAATTTAGGTTGATTTAAGTAAAATGGTTTTCCCTAGATGGGGCACTTTGTAATAAAAGGCAGCGATATAGCGCAGTGATATAGAATATGGACTTTATTACTTTTAAAATACACAATTGTACTTCCATCATTTATAAAATGGGGATAATAGCAGTAAGAACGTCATAGGTCTCACACAAGAATTAAATGAGAAATATATGTAATTCACCAAGTATAGTGCACAATACACAATAAGAATTTTGGTAAATATTATTGCTATTATTTTATAATTTTATGCTTTATATCATAGATGGGAAGACACCCAACTCTGGAAATGATGGGGAGAAATTAGAGAATAAAACCTGAAAACATTAAGAAGACAATTAGGGAAATAACTATATTTTAAAATGAAGCTGTGGTAACAAACACAATAAGAAAGCACAGTTACTGTTTGTTTGGAAAACAAATTCAAAGAACAGACTCTTTGTGACCAGGCTGAGAAAGCTGCAGTGTGACTGAAATTTACTGTCTGCCAAAAGTGAGAGAAACTCAAACCCCTTCATTTCATGGCATGAAATCGAAGACCACAAACATCTCTTATTTCTAATCACATTCATAATTACAGAAACACAGGCTAGCACCCCTTTGTATAAGGGGCTGCCAGTATTTCCATTATCAGTTTCCATTTTCAGGGCTTATTACTAAAGCACATGCTCCACGGAGATGGTTGGCATAGAGGATCTCAGCATGGAAGAGTACACGTTTTACAAAATTTGGCATCAACTTTTCAGCTGTAAATACAAAGAGATACAAAGGTAACAATAAAAGGTCAAGAAAACCCAGGGTGCTAGTATCGGGAAGCATGTTCAAGCTAATTTCAGATATAATGTATAAATGAAAACTCAGCTCAGAGCATTTAAAAAGAAAATACATATTTGAATTTAAACACTATCACTAAACATCCGTAACAAGGTGGTAGAAGCAATGCAATTTACCCATCTGTGCCCCATTAGTAAATACTGGCATAAAAATCTAATTTTAATATCTATGTGAGGTTGCTTCTGCTTCAACCTTGGCCAGAGTGTTGAAAAAGGTAACCGTCATTCTTGTTTTGAAACATCTCTGGATTATTTAAAAAAAAAAAAAAAAAAAGATTTAGCTCAGTAAAAATGGAGATATACCAGTTTTGGGGTTTGGGGGTTTTTTTTTGTTTGTTTTTGTTTTTTTTTTTTGCCTATGACACTGCAAAACTTTCATGTGTTTCTTGATGTCTTTCAGTAGATCAACTCAAGGCTGAGTGCTAAGATTCTTGGTATATATAATCGTTCGGGGAAGGAAATAACTTCTTTAACTCAAAACCTTTTTCTTTGAGGTACTGCTGTGTTATATAAACAAAAATCATATTTATGTCCGGGATACCTAATTAAACAGAGAGAATAAAAAAATTTTAAAGCCCCCGTGGATGGAGATTATGAAGGGTTGACAGAATTTAATACTTTGATACTTAATTCCTACCTCTTTCCACAATACAGCATCACTGAATTTATGAGAATCTTGATTCAACCTTCCCTCTAGGAAGTATAGCAATTTACTAAAAGTGGACAAGCAATTTATGGAACAAATTTTAAAATGGGTAATGAAAGCACAGAATTATGGAGCAGTACTGACCTCGGAAAATCATTTTGTATATACCTTTCAAGAAATGACTATACCTAAACCATCCAGGTTGAGTTACTACCTCTTACATTCTTAAAAGGCACCCAGAAAGAAAAATTTAAAACCTCTTTGATAGCCAGTTCTCGATTTAATGCTATCAAGAATTTCCTATCTGTGTCTAAACTAGTAAACTAGTTTCTTCCTCCTAAAATTTAAGATGCTTTCTTCTTAACTTCAGTGAAGAGGGGAAATAGTTATGATTCATTTTAGAGGACAAGTTCACATATCATAATTCCCTTCTTGGATATTCTATAAGCTACATGAAGAATTTAAAGTATATCAAGATGGTTACACTAATTGATATTTAAATTGTATTTAAATAAAAATGATAGAGGTCCTTTCCCTACCCAGTTTATAAATTATCATTGGAAAATCACCCTTGATTCCTGCACCTGCTAAATAGTAGCTTTTTATGCAGAACCACAGATGCCAGTTTCATATAACCTTTCAAGGAACAGCAGGCTTAATTAATATCTGCCACTGAAGGAAAAACTACTTTGTAGATGTAGATCTAATTGATAATGTCAGGATGATCTCTTTTGGACTCTGATTATTTATGTACAGCTTGTTATTACTTCCCCAAATTGATTGACGGGTCAAATAAATCTGTGCTACATTAAAAAAAATCTTTTTTAGTAAAGAAATATTTTTACCACCACGTACTTTCTTATATTAAATTGTACAGTTTGTCTGCAAATATCCAAAATTTTCTATCCATATATAAAACCTTAGTTAAAAAGAGACTTGTAATGAGATTTAAATCACTAAATTTATGATTTATTTTTGTTTTTAGTGTTTGTTTTAAGATAAACAGTAGCACAGAGCTTGGGACCCAGCAGACATAATTTATTTTAAAAATACTTTATTATTTCTGTAGTATCCAAAATGTTCTGAGTTAGATAAGAAAACATGGACTATGCTTTGTCAATCAAGTTGACCCTCTTGATGAGCTTAAATGGTTGGCTAAGTCATTCCCACTAGATTTATTGCTTTAAGGCAGAAACTATGACTTATTAATCTTTGTATTCCTGGGTCTTTGCAAAATATTTGGTACTCCCAAAAAGTTGAATGACTAAATAAAATCAATTTAAAATTTAAAATGGTCTCATTTTAATCATTTACCTTGATATTAAGACCACTTATGCTTACTTTTTTCACACTGAGTATTAATATTTAACAAGCACTAAAACTATATCACATGTGCTATAACTATACACAATTAAATACAGAAAAAAATCCAAATATGTGTATATTGAAATATTAACTTTCTATATAACTAATCAAGAATGCCAAGACACCAAGAGTAGAAACCAGGTATGTTTCTATTATGGGGAATATCAAAGTGCCCCTGGGATCCAGGTTCCCATCCTAGAAACAGCTGGCACTTACTTCACAGGCTTTCCTAGTGGGAGACTTGCCTTCCAGTATCTACTTTGTTGGCAACCCCCAAAGAGCTACACGGTGGATAAGGAAACTCGTGATTTTGGCATCAAATTTAGTAATCAACCAGATTTAATAACTCTGGAGGCTAACATGAGAGGAGATGGCTTCCTATTTCATACTACGAGGAAGTCTACACATACCTCTTGGTACTAGTAATTGCAATTTCTCCTAAAGTTCAGAATGTCTCTGAATGAGTTGTCACAGAGTTCCACAGAACTACCCTGAGGTGAGATATAAACAGTCAGCCATCATTCAGAGCCTTTGCAAAAAATGACATTGCGACACTTAATTTAAAAGCAATAAGGTGCAATGTTGCAAGTCTTCACTCTACTCCCAGCTTCACTTTAATGCACCCTGTATTTACACGTTCCATTGCTTTCTCAAGTGTAAAGTATCGGGACAAATCTTCTAGTAAACAAATGGTGGAAAAGTTAATGATCATTTTACACTTCCCATCTGATCTATTATGCCTTCACCAGAACATGTTTTCCCGCACATTTGCAGCCTCAAGTACTGTGCCATATGCCTTGTGGACATTCTATGAATACTCTGAGACTCCTGTCTGGGTACCCGAGGTGAAGTTAGGTACTCTTTGAGTGGACACTAGGTCCTTTGTATTCATAAGTAATTTACATTATTTGATTAAACAATTGGCATAAGTACAACATATATTGTTTCAATTTGTTTTGGTGCTTTGGGTTTAAGCTTCCATGGCACATTTTCAATATACTGCATAAGATTATGGTTTCCATGTGTTCTAGATCCTTTTTATAAGGTTCAGGGCTATAATTTGACTTAATAAAATAAAACATATAGATATTTATACCCAGTTATCTAGCAATTTTAAGTTCCTCCTACATACTAGGTATTTCTCTTACTTTAAAATATATATTTAATATCCTAGGACAGGTCGCAGATGTCATTAACAGTAGTATGACAGAGATAAAGACAAAGACAGAGTCAGAGAGAAAGAAAAATAGACAATAAGGAAGAGAGGCAATAGAAGGTGAAAGAATGGAAGAGAGAAGAAGGAGACCAAAGGTCAGTTATAACTGGCACAAGCTTTGCTAATATAATCAATGACACAGATCCCTAAGAAAAGCATACCAGATCTCCTGCAATTTTTCTTGGACTCATAAGAAGATAAAATATTCTTCTTTAATACCCCAAAGGACATTTCTCTAAATATTTTCAGTGGCGGTACTACTTTTTTGTGACTGTTTCCTGAGTCTTTCCTCGAATCTTCTGATTTATTTTTGTTAACAGAAGGAGTGGAAAGAGAGAAAGCACCTCTATTAATTTCTGGCACAACTAACACTTCAAAGTGAACCATTGGCAGGAATGCTTGAGGCAGAAAGATTTGTGGGATGCTATCTAACCCATCCCTGGGAGATGGTTCTCTATTCATTGAAAGGACAGGTCAGGCCCAATTCCAGTCTCTCTTAAAGGAAGGGTACACATTTTATTCTTTAAAGTCATCTAACAGCTTCTTCCCAAATAATGTGAAGGTGGACCTGTGGGCGAGCATTTTCTGGGCCACTTTTTGATTCAACTAAAATGTTCATTTCTCCTACAATAATAAGGTAATTTTCCTTGCCCTAGGAACACCTTGCCTGCAAAATGGCCTACAGCAGGATATAGTCACCTGTATAAGGTAAATGCACTGTTAGAGAGCATAAGTTATTTGTAAGATTACCCCTTTAGGTCTCTAATAGCTGGCAAGGTCGTTTAAATAGTTAATGAATTCCATACAGAAGAACAGTGTTTTTGTAGCATATGATATCCCCCATGCAGTTGAATAAAATTCTTTATCTTTAGAACATTAACTGAAAGAGTATATATAATCTGGAGCAAAGATAACAATGCTGTAAGGACAAGAGTGCAACTAATTTTCCAAATCAATATAATTACTAACATCTGCAAAAATGTGTTTAGAAACCATACCAAAATTTTCCTATTTCACCAAAGAGCAGTTAGGCATAATATACCCAGGGAGGCATTATAAGGGGTTATTAAATATATAATAAATTTGATTAACTTTAAAAAAACAGAATACTATAAGGAATATGAATAGGCTATTACTACATGTAATTTCAAAAATTCAATTCATAAACTTCTATCAAAATTAAGTTTCAACCTTGTAAATACTTCTGCCCTTATTTGTCTTCTTCAGATAATTGTTCCATCATTGATATTGTCCAGCGATCACAGTTAGGGTATTAAAACTGCCTACAAATGGAGACCAAAGGCTTTCATTGGCTCTTAACATCAAATTTAAGGAATATGTTGAGAAGAATTATCCTAGAGAAGAATTATCACACTTAAACCTTTCCATGGAAGAAAAAATAAAGACACATGAGAGTATAATACAGTTTAATACAACACGTAAATGTAGTATGTCAGGGGTGCTTACATTTCGTAGGTGTTTGCTGATTGAGGCATGTGGACCTGAGAACATAAGGTATGGACTCACACACTGAACAGCAGAAGGTAATGGTTTGTTTTACCTTGAAAACCCTGTGATGAGATGTCCCAAATATATATGAGCTAGTGCTGAAAGATGTTACTCCCAGGTTGGGAAGCACTCAAACTTTACTGGGGAAGTGCAAAGAACAAGTATAAATAGCATTGTTGCTAAAAAAAAAAAAAAAAAAAGAAAGAAAGAAAAAACTAAAAGCGGTAAGGACATCTACCAGCTGATGTGCACAAAGGTGAAAGGGAAGTACCATACTGGACAAGCACAGAGCGAAGTCAACTGGAAATTGTAAGGGAAGAAACAGAATGTCTAAGCATTGTAGTTCTTAGTGTTAACAAACTAAAATGGACCGGGATGGGACATTTTGAGTTGGGCAATTTCAAAGTGTTCTTCTCTAGAAACGACAAACTCAGAAGAATTGGAGTGGCTTCCATACTGAGGCAAGGCATTGTACAGGCAGTTAGGAACTGCGACACAAGGTCAGACTGAATAGCATAAGTTAGGCTTCTAGGAAGCCTATTAATATAACCATCCAAGTCTATACTCCACTAAAGAGGTTCAAAAAGATGAAATTGAAAGCTTTTATGCAATTATCCAGAAGAAATTAATCCCACATCAAAACAAGACATGCTGGCAGACATAGGTGGTCACACTGCAAAAGTAGGAAAAAAAAACAAAAACAAACAGAATCAAATGCTGTCAGAAAATTTGGACCAGAGGTCAGAAATAAAGCAGGATATTGGTTTGTGTGTTTCTGCAAAGTCAACAACTTGTCTATCACAAACGGATGCTCAAACAACCAGATCACTGTATACATGGACATCACCAGGTGGCCAATACAGAAATCATACAGACTGTATAAGTGAAAGGAGAGGGAGAAGTTGTATTATCTCTGCCAAAACAATACCAGGAGCAGATTGTAGTATTTACCATGAACTGTTAATGTTGAACATTATAACTAAGCTGAAGAAAAGCACTGGAAGAATCATCATGCCAAAATATAATGTACATAGCATCCCTGATGGATTTAATGCCTAATAATAATGATAATAATAAAACAACAACAGTGATTTGCACTGTTAAATTTAATTGACTGAGAACCAGAATAACCAGGGACTGAAATTAGAAATATTATTTTGGAAAAATGTGAAAATACAATGCCAGAAGTAAAAATAAAGAAAAAAATGAGATGGAAGGCAGAAGAACATTAAAAACCATTAAAGATAGGCCAGAAGCAAAAGTAAATGGTGATAAAAGCAGGTTAGAAACCTGAACATAGCTTTTCAGTGACTATCAAATAAAAAAAAAAGAAGAACTATTGCAATGTCAGGAGACAGAAGAGAGTGAAAAAGGAAGAATAAGAGACCTCTAACACAAGATTCAAGAAATAAAAGGAAATTCAAACCTAGACTAAAAATGCAGAACATCCAACATGGAAGCACATTATGTGACCAGAAAACAATAAAGGGAAAGTAAAAATCTACACAGAAGGGATTAAGGAATGACAGATACCCCTGAAGAAGATCCCTATGAGGAAGAACTTGGAATTCTAGAAGGTGAAGTGAAAGCTACCCTGAAACTATTGGGAAGAAATAAATCTCTGAGTGTAGATAGGATACTGATAGAACTATTTCAAGTCGCAGAGAAAAAATCTGTCAAAATTCTAATAAGACTATGTCAACAAATATGGAAAACATGACCATTATCTACAGACTGGAAACCTTCATCATATACCCCAACGTGCAAGAAAGGAGATGCCAAGGAGTAAAGTAACTCTAGAGCCACTGCTCTGATTTCCCACACAAACAAAGTGATGCTAAAGGTGCTGTGACCAAGGTTTCTATCTTACATGGAGCAAGGAAGACCAGGTGTTCAAGCTGGATTCAGAAGAGGAAGGGGAACTCTAGATCTAATTGCAAACATTTGTTGGATACTGGAGTGCTCCAGAGAGTTTCAAAAGACGGTTAGTTTCTGTTTTACAGATTACAGTAAAGTCTTTGACTATGTGGATCATGAAAAGCCACGGGTTGCTTTGAAAGATATGGGTGTGCCTCTGTCAGCACTTGACTGTCCTGATGTGTAACCTGTACTGTGGACAGGAAACCACTGTCAAGACAGAATGTGGAAAGACAATAGTTTCTTATAGGCCAAGGTGTCAAAGGTGCATTTTTTGCCCCTCTCTACGTATTTGTTTAATCTGCACACAGAACGTCATACAAAAAACTAGGCTAGGAAAGAGGGGTGAAAGCTGGTGGAAGAAGCATCAATAAATTAAGATATGCAGATAACACCATCACACTGGCAGCAGTTTGAAATGAAACAACTTAAAAATATATTTTATTTATTTATTTTTAAAGAGAGGGGATGGGAGGGAGGGACAGAGGGACAGAAACATCAATGTGAGAAACATTGCTCGGTTGCCCCTACCCTGTGTGGGCACCAGTCAGGAACCCACAAACCAGACATGTGCCCAGACCACGGATTGAACCATTGAACTGGCAACCTTTCACTTTGCAGAACGACACCCAACCAACTGAGCAACACAGGTCAATAAACAACTTTTTAATTTTTTTAAACAACTTTTAATAACAGCGAGAGAAGAATGTGCCAAAACAGGACTGTATTTGAACGTCAAGAAAACAAAAATCAACTATAGAAGAGATATACAATTTGAAGATAGATAATGGAGACATTTAAGTTATTAAAGATTTTGCTTACTTCGGCTCAGTCATCATTTGAAATGGAGGCCACAGCCAAGAAATCCAGAGAAGGTCGAGACTCACAGGACAGTAACAGAAGAATCAGGAAAAGATCACCAAGAGCAAAGATGTGTCATTAGCGACCACGGCTAAGATCACCCACACCCTTGGATTTCCCATAACTGTATGAATGCAAAGTTGGACGGCGTAGAAGGCTTCATTTGAAATGTAGTGCTGGAGGAGCACTCTACAAATACCTTGGGTCACCCAAAAGATAAATAAGTAGATCCTAGAAGCAAACGAAGCCTCAGACATTGCTGGAGGCAGAAGTGAAAAAATTAAAGCTGTCCTACTTCAGGTACAGCATGAAAACAAGGTTCTTTGGGGAAAAAAATAATGCTGGGAAAAATGAAAGGCAGCAAGAGAGGTATTACTACCTATTTCAAGAGAAAACAACTCAAAATTATATTTCTCTATATCCTTGAAAACAACCAGCTATCAGTATTTCCAATGATCTGATTTTGCCTAAGATGTAGAATCTTTACATACTTCCTTTGAAATTTACTTAAACATATGTTCATTACATCTAGCTTTCATTAATGCACACACACTTAAATGTAGATATAGTTACTAGAGACATGCCCCTTCATGTTTATGCCTTTTGTACCAAGAGCCTATGAATAATTATAGGATGAGAAAAAAACTATCAATCACTTCACCAACTAGAAAGTCAGTTTTCTCCTATTTAGAGATATATCTGCAGCCTAATTTAAAGTAAATAACTGCTAAAAATTCTGTTATGAAATAAATTATGTCATGCCTAGCATAGCTATCAACCTTGGAGCCATTCTACTAAAACTACGAGATCTACTACCTGTCGAGGAGGGAAGGCACTCAGTCGAGCAATCCACAACTGGAGAGGATTAGCTTACAACTGCTGCCACTATCAGCAAAACAGCAAGCAGACAGTTCATTTTACAAAAACTTAATGGAGTGTATGGCTCTTGCTGTTTAATACAAGCACTGTCAAGGCATCTAAGCAAAAAGTCTCAGCTGTCACCACTGACAATCTGAGTGGAATTATTTGTCACAGTAGGCTAGATAAGGCACCATTAGAATGGCACATGGGTCTGCTACCATACGTCTCCACGTTGTAGCCAGAGACAACATGCTTATGGCTGCCACGGACATATAACAATGGCATGGCCTCAAACACTTTTTATCACATAATAGACATGAGAATTTAACACTTTTCCTTTAGCATTTCAAAGGCTACAATGGCATACAGAGTCTTGATAGTATCTTTGTAAATATACAACTATATTTATTTTATATTTATATAGAGAAATTATATATACTTATTTACACACTCATACACATAAAACATAGCAATATCTGTGAGTCAACTTCTCTTCCACCAAGTTTTGCTCTCCAAATCTAAGAGGCCTTAGTTTTACTATTAAGAACACATACACAGGTTACTCCTGAAGATCTGATAAACACAAAAATTGTTTAGCATGAACAAATTATATAGTCACCCTATTCTCTTAATTAGGACACCTAGAATATATATCTTTGCTTAACTGAAAAAAAATTCACACACACACACACACACACACACATACACACACAATCACTTGAGAGAATAAATTAAGTTTCTGATGCAAAGAAATAACTTAGTTTTTCTGGCTGAGTGGAAATTCACCGTTTTCACTTAATCTTAAAAATATGCCTGTGTATATAATTTAGTACAGCCCTAATGAAACAACAATTTCCACTGAAATGTGGTTTTACAGGGAGAAAATGAAAATAAAAATCTCTAACTACTTAAAAATTGATGCAAAGAGTAAAAAATTATGCAGTGAAATCTAGGTTCACTAAATCAAAGTCTATGACTAGATCTTTTAAAAATAGGAACTTATAATTAATTTCTACTTAAATATCCTACCAATTTCATTTTAGTTTATTAGTATTTTTAGTCTGATTAATATTTACAAAATGCCACTCATAAAACTAGATAAACTAGTCCGGATAAAGTACAGACCATTATTTTTCGCTTTCAGTCATTTGTTCACTCCTTCAACATATTTACTAAAAGCTAACTAAGTGCTAAATATTTCGCTTTGGGGATTAATTTGAGGAATAAATAGAGTGAGACATGCATTGTTTACTCAAAGAGTTTTTAATATGGAGATGAGACATACATTTAAATAAAATAATATAGAAGAGAAAGTGATAAGTGCTGCAAGGAGAAAACTCGAATTGTTAAGGCACATCAAAACAAAGAGAGATCGTTCAACTCTGTCCAGAAAATGAGCAGTGGACATAAAAGAATTCTCAACCTATGGGCCCTAAAGTTATAATGAGTGAACATCTCATATTACGAAATCAAAACACATTAATTACAATAACAATTATGATCCCAAACACCTCTCTCAGTGAATCCCCTTTTTCACATTTATTGAGAACTAGAAAAGATACACTGCAGAGAGTCTTAAGTCAAGGAATGGTAAAATCAGATCTGCATTTTAAATGGCTCACTCTGCTGCAGTGTGGAGATGGAAGTGAGAGAGAAAAAGATTATATACAGAAAGTATCATTAGAAGGTGCAGAGAAGAGTTAATGTAACAGGTCTGAGACTACTATCCTTACAAGGACCTGTGTGCAAGGTTGACCCTTAGCTGGCATCTGCAAAGTTTGATTTCAGGATATTTCCCATCAACCTAAGAAAAGCTACCACCTAAACTGAACACTTGATTTCCTTCTGGGAGACTAGAATCTTGGTATGCGTTAGGCAGAAATGTCTATGTCGCCAATTTCCAACAAAAGCCGTGGGCACTAAGTATCCAGTGAGCTCCCCAGTAGTCAAAATTTCACCCACGTTGTACAATTCATTGCTGAAGGACTTAAGCATGTGCACTGTGACTCCACTGGGGAGCGACTCTTGGAATCCTGTGCCTACTTTCCTCCAGGCTCTAGCCAATGTATCTTCTGCTCTCATTGCTTTTGCTTGGTGTCCTTTCACCATAATAAGTCATGTCCATACATACAACTACTTAGTATATGCTGAGTCCTGTGAATATCCTAGAAAAACATTAGGTTTCAGGATGGTCTTGGAGATCCTGAAACAGAACGCTTCACCTTTTCAGCGATGATAGAGTTCTGAACTAGTGCAATCAGAAAACAGACAAGAGATTGATAAAAATATGTGGCTAAAAGCAGGACATTCGATCAAACAGACTTAGATGCAAATTTCAGCTCTACCACTGACTAGCCATGAGCAAGGCATGTTTTCCTATGAAACATTTAATGGGGGATGTCTTGCTCACATTTGAATGTCCTAATCCAAAGCTAGTCATAAGATCTGTAAGGGACAAACATTTTTGCAGTCAGACATTGTAAGCATTGAACCCATGAAAAGAGATATGTACACCTAGAGAGGATGTCTTTAGTGAGAAGAGAAGCTCACATCTAAATCCTTAACATTTAGGGGCAGCAAGAAAAAGAGGAACCCAGGATAGAATTGGAGTGGTGATTCCTGAAGTGTGGTTTCTAGATCAACAGGATCAGCATCACCTGGAAACTTCTTAGAAATATAAATGTTCATTCTGGACCCAAGACCTATAGAATGAGAGAACTTGGGACCCAGTAATCTATGATTTAGCAAGCCTTCCAGATGGTTCTGATGTATGCTAAAGTTTCAGAAGCACAGAAATAGTGGGTAGAGATCTAGTCAGTAAGTCACAGTTCAGATAAAGGGTCAGAAAGCTGAAGAGATCCAGGCCAATAATGTGCATAGAAGTGGGTAAGAGGACAGTCAAGGGATGTATGAGTCACATCAATGGCAATAGAAAAGTCCAGTAAAAAAAGGACATTGATGATTCCATTGCATTTGGTAATGTGGCTTTACAAAGAATATTTTCGCTAAAGTGTTGGTCGGGGCTGAAGTCAGTAAAGGTTTCATAAAATAGAAAAATGTTAAGAGGGTAGGTCTCATATTGTGCTCTACAAAATAAAACAAAATAAAGAAATGATATAATCATTTTAGAGAGACAGATCGATGGACAGAAAACAGGGGAGGCAGAGGGAAATGAAGGAGTGAAAAAATTGATGGATGTGAGACTGATGCTACAACAGTTCTTCCAGTTCCAGCTCACCAAAGCTGAAAGTGTACATCTCTTCTCAACACTGCTTTTCTGGAGAGCCAGTTGCTAAAAATTACCAGCACACCAGAAGAAAGTGCTAAGAGGTGACAGACAAATGAAGCAAGGGGTTAGCCCCTTCATGTTTACTTAATCCAGACTCCATCAGCACCAGAGAAAAGGAACTAACATCCATATTAGGTGCCTATCAACTAGGTCTCAGGAAGTTAAATAGTTTCCGCCCTGTTCAGGAATTTATGCACTCTAAAACTTATTCCCATGTTTCCTATGCTTGCCTTATCATCAAAATCATCTGGATCTCTGTTAAGAATCTTCGTGTGTTCTTGTGTCCCTCTGCAGGCCCAGTAAATCAGAATCTCTAAAAAATAACATGGGAATCTCTATGCTCTACATAATTCTTATTAGCAGGTAAATCTGAAAAAATACTATGCCATATCACACCGTTTCCATGGTTCCTTCTTTGGTTTACCAGTTGGATAACTAGTGTAAGAAGACCCAGAGCTACAGTCCATTTCAGGAATAAAAACTTGGTTCTAGTTAGTAGTGTATGTTGCAGTTCTCAGTAACATGAAATAAGCAAAGGACAAGGAAGAACAGCCTGTAAGAGTCAAAGCTGCCTTGGCTGCATGGCTTATTTGGTTGGAGTTCGTCTTGTACACCAAAGGGTTGCAGATTCAGTTCTGGGTCTAGGGCACATACCTAGGTTGCGGGTTTGATCCCTGGTCAGGGCACATATGGGAGGCAACTGATTGATGTTTCTCTCTCACATCAGTGTTACTCTCTCTCTTTCTCTCTCTCCCCCTTTCTCTATTAAATCAATAAACATATCCTAGGGTGAGGATTAAAGAAAATCTATTTTAAAAGTCAAAGTGAAGTTGCCTAAACTCAGGACCATCCTCAGCATTATCCTTTGGTCGGAGATGATCAGGGCCATGCAAATACTATAAACAGTGCCCATAAAATAATTTCTGCTTTACAGTTGAGGAATAGAAAACTTGGTTGGAGGTAAGTAAACGATTTAGAGTCATATCAGGGGAAAGCGTTAAAGACAGAATTCAAAGAACTGGATTGTCCCATGTTCCAACCACTTTGCCGGATTGCCTTTATGTCCTTTGATAGATTACAGATTTGGGAAACAAGTATCAGTATTGGCAATAATTATGTCAAATCATTGTATTTTACATAGATAGTAAAACTGATAAAGTATTTTTTCTCCCTTCAAGTTACACTCTAAAATAGCTGACAAAAAAAAAAAAATCCTGTCAGTCTTATTCATTATTTGTGATCTAAAATAAGTGAATCATTAAATTTAGACATCCCTGTTCAGGAACCTCATAAATATCAGAGAAAAATCAAGAAATCAGTAAATGACTTCATGAGCTATAATAGCAATGGATGTATAATATGAGAGAGTACTCAGAACTCGGCCAGTCCCTGTTAGGAATCCTCATGTATCATCAGTGTCAGTCTCAATTATTGCTCAGCCATGATTAATCTTTAGGTTGCTAACAAGCTGCACGTGATGGGCGTCTCCACTGGAGACCTGTCCTCTATCACTATAGAAAGGTAAGTGCCAAGCGAGGAGCCATATTAGTTCACAGGCGTGAAAGTCCTTGAACAAGAAAATGAGCTGCTCCAAAGATTTCTGATTTGGAACGGTATAATCCACAGTCTGAGTGTAAAGTCTTTAACTTATACATCTACATAATAAGACAGCCTTATTTACTATGCAGAAATCAGCTTTGTCCCTTTTTTTCAGGAAAGCACTGTGGTGTACTGGTTAAGAGTGTGGGGTGGAGCCAGACTATGTGGATCTGAATTCCAGCTCTGTCACTTATTAGCTGTGTAACTTGAAGCAAGTATCAAAAAAAGTCTCTTCATTCCTCAATTTTCCCATCTGCAAAATAGGGATATTAGTGGTAGTTCCTTCCTCAAAAGTGAAGATTGGGTTAGTTAAAACTCTTTAAACTCTTAGGGGTTTCCAATCAAGATGGCAGCATAGGCAGACATGGCTCACCTCTTCACACAACCACATCAAAATTACAATTAAAATATAGAATGGCCATCACTCAGAACAATCAGAAATCAGGTTGAATGGAAGTCTGACAACTACAAAATTAAAGAAACCACATCCATTGAGAGACTGGTAGGAGGGGTGCAGACACAGAACAGGTTGGTCTCTCACCCATATGTGGTGGATAAAAATTTGGAGGGGATATCTCAGGAACAAGCAGGCCCGGTCCCACACCAGGCCCCCCAGCCCAGGGCTCCAGTGCCAAGAAGATAAGTTCCCACAACTTCTGGCTGCAAAAATACAATGGGGGGGTTGGTAGAAGAGACTGTGGGAGCCCCAAGCAGTTCCTCTTAAAGAACCCACACATGGACTCACCTACTCAGACTTGCTCCCTCTGGGCTCCAGCACTGGAGTAGCAGCTTGAAAGGCACCAATGGCATACAGGGAGAGGCTGAAGTGTCTGGCATCAAGTGAGCAGAGGCTATTGTCCCTTTTCCAAACCCTTCCCCGACAGAGCCACAGAGCTGAGCCGGCAAGCCGGTGCCATATTTGAGACTCCATTAACCTGGTTAATACCATTTGGCCCACCTTGGAGATCCCCAGAGACTCTGCCCCACCCAACTTACAGGTCCACCCAAGCTGCTTTTCCAAATGAATGGCTGGTCTTGGCTCATGCTTCACAACTTCCTAAATCCTCTCAAATAAGCAACAGCTGGCCTCAGTGAGCTCCAGGACCACCATAGCTGCAGCCACATTCATTTTACAGCTTGGCTTTGTCTAGAAATCTCCAAGCCCAGCACAAGGAGCAGCCTTCTCCGATTACTTTATAGCTCAGGAGGGGCAGTTGCAGGCAAAACACAGGTCAGGGCTGACCTTGGCCTGCACCACCCATGAAACCCCAGGGCCAGTGTACCCAGTGGACAGCTACAGACCACGTCGGAGCACAACCACCTTGCTCCTGCACAGAGGATCTCCCACAGGTGGTGGAGATTGGTGGTTAGTGGTCACAGCCAGTCCTTGCAGCTGACCGGCCTGGGTAAATCCTCCCATTGATCTGCCTACAGCAACCAAGGCTCAACTAAAAGAAGGGGGTGTACTCAGCCCACACGAAGGGTACACCTCGAATTCCGATCTTGGGTGATAGGGAAGGCTGTGCCACTGGACCCTATGGAACACCTACTACATAAGGGCACACTACCAACACACAGAGTCAAAGGAGTTCTACCTAATACATAGAAACAGAGGGAGGCTGCCAAAATAAGGAGAAATGAAATGAAATGAAATGAAATGAAATGAAATGTTCTTTCATTTCATGGCCCAAATGAAAGAACATATCAAAACTCCAGAAAAAGAGCTAAACAAAATAGAGATAAGCAATTTATCAGTGGTAGAGTTCAAAACAAAAAGGACCAAATTAGAATGATTAGCAAGAAACCCTTTAAAAGATTTGCGTATATCCATGGGGACAAAAATCTATGTACCTGATTAGTCGATTAAGAAGGATCCAAAGGGAGAGTTAGGTAGGACCACTCTTGGGCACTAGGGAGCTTTAGAAAATAAGCCCAGTTTCAAAGGAAATTCCAAGAAAGAAATTTTGCTCTTCTTTATGTTTTTCTACTGACAGTCTTTGGGGCACAGTGGGAATATCTGGCACCAACAGAAATCAGTAAGACGTTTTGAGCCTTGTCAACTACTGTGAACAGATACAAATAATGCCAAAGCCTCTAAGTGAAAGGACTAAAGAGATTTCTTTTTATTTGTGTCATTTTCAAATTCGTAGATGATTTCTCAGTTTTAAAAATACCGTAAGAGGCAATACAAACAAATTTAAAAGAACATCTTAGGCCCTAATATTTAATAATTTAGTATTCCACTTGCTGCAGGTTTACCAAAATGATTAGCTTGGTAACACAAATTTTCAAAACTGTTTTGATTTATTGACTGCTTTTCTATTACCTCTTCCTAACTTCTTAAGGCCACACGTTGGTTTGAAATTCTCAAGTTGTCCTTCTGAAACCACTTATGCCTCAGTCAACTAAATTTGTTCAAGATCTTTGCCTACTATTCTCATTTACTGATGTGACCATAAATGGTATAATCTCCTTGAATAGTAAGTAATTTGTCTGTAAATAACAAAAGCCTTTTGAATCTGCACACCCTCTGCCACAGAAATTTCTAGAAACTCATCATGGATGTGTGCACATAATTAGCTACAAGGAATATGGTTTTATTTACAATATTAAAAAATCAAAATAATTTATAATGTCTACTGCTAGGGAGCTGATTAAATAAAATGCAATATGATCTATACAATAAAATGCTATTAAGAAGGCAAATTTAGATGGATAGTGCCTGGCACACAGTCAATGCTTAATCCTATATAGATCAATATTCATTGAAATCTGCAATTGTTTTCAGAGCTTCTCAGAGTGGCTTTATCCAACGTTTGTTAATTATATTTTTACACATGTAATAATATGGCTAACACCCACAAAGAGCTTGCTATGTACAAAGCACTATTCTAAATGCCTTACACTTATTAATCCATTTAATCTTCATAACATCCCAATGAGAGACATAGTATTATTATTCCCACTCTATGGGCTAAAATAAAAGCAGACGCATAAGGAAAGTAAGTAACTTGCCGAAGCCTTAGAGCTAGTCAGTGACAAGACAAGGACTCAAAGCTAGTAAATCTGGTTCCAAAGTCTGTGCTCTTAACTAGAAAACATGCTTGCCTCATATCATATTCTACTGCCTATACAGAAAAGTCTGGAAGGCTATTAAAATTAGAATAATGTGAAAGTGGTTATTTCTTCTTGTCAGGCTATTATTATCATCACTTTCCTACAATAAATGTGAATCATTGTGTCATTCTTTTTCAAATTAAAAAAAAAAAGTATTTTGATTGCAGAATGAGCTAGAGATCAGAGCATTGTGAGGTCCTAAGACAGAAGTTAACACAGTCCCCAGGGAGGTGCTTTGATATTCCACAGCTCCACGTCTTTAGATGTCTGAATTGACAAGGAGTCTGGGCAATGACTCCTTCTGAAACTTAACATCTTACAGGGTAGAAGAACAATATTGTTCTAATCTCTCAACTTTGTTCTCTTGCTCGCGCTCATTCAGTCATGTGACTGATGTCCATTTTCTTCTTTAAGGCTAGCAAAAAGTTTTTATGCTTCTGCTCTTTACCTTTCACTAGCAGAAAACTGAAGGTCAATATTTTAATATATTTCTATGATACAGTGAGTTCAGCTGGTACTCCTAAAATATAGCCTAATGTAGTGGTTCTCAAGTATAGCTATTGTATTTTTTTAAAACTCCACCAGTGATTCTCATGCAGAGCCTGGGTTGAGAGTTTCTCCAGAATGTGTATTAGAGCGTAACTTGTCAATCCATTTATAGTAATACAGCTGTCAGAACCATAGTATTAGTAAATGAAACTGAGAAACAGCCAATTTTAGAATATGTGTCACTATGCATATTGTTATATATTAAAATAATAAAAAGCTTTGTATTTTCTTTAAAAATGGGAAAATAAACATGAATAGTATGAGAGTAAGTGTAAGTGTAAAACTGAAAAACTAAGAGAAAGGGAGTTTCTGAAGCTGACCAAATTATTGCATTTCCAGTGAACAGTCATGGGGTTGTTGATCAAACTGAAGCAGTTCTAAGTGAAATAATGTTGGCTTGATAAATAATTCAGCTTTAATATGCATACAACAATATCTAAGATTTAGTGAAAATTCAAAAAGGACCAACAAAATGCATGGCAGCAAATAAGAACAAATACTTGAGATGGTAAAATAAAAAAAAATTATGATATCATTCTCTAGGGTATTTAACCATCATGCAGAATGTAGATCTGCATGAACTGATAAAGATAAAAATAAAAACACATTTTAAGTACAAATAGCAGGACTTCAAACTAATTTTTGAGTAGATTTGTGCGAAGTTGAAGTACACAAAAAATCTTTAAAACACACACTACATCTGCAGGTATTTGTTCTTCACCCAATTCCCAGCTCTTAAATGTGCGTGTGTGTGTGTGTGTGTGTGTGTATTCGTTTTGTTTTACTTAGGCATACGTTTCTGGTTAAAATAAAATTGTTTTGATTGCCTTCTTCTTGAACAGATCCCTCTTTTGCATCTGTAACCCCACACATGCTCAGTGCTCCAACTATTTCACCTAACGTTCTTCCTCAGAGATTACAAAACTGGAAGTCATATCAATCTATAAACTCTATGGGGATGTCCTCATTCAATACCATGGTTTTAACTACCATCTATATGCAGAGGATATCTAAGTTTTTGTCCTCAGTCCTGCCCTCTTCCAGAAAACCTCGACTCATATGTGTTCATGGTACTCTATGTGTACGTATATCTAACATGCTTCTCAGCTCGGAACTCATGATTCCCTTCCCCCACAACAAAATGTTTTCTTCTACAAGTTGTCTTCCCAGCAAACGGAATCCAGATTTTCCAAACAAAAAGTTGAATGTTATAGATTATTCCTCGATTTTCCTCATCTCCAAAATGTAATCTATCATTAAATCTAGAACCCATCTACCTTTCTACCTCTTAACTATTATCACTCTTTTCCGAGCCACTATTTCCTTTAAGCTAAATTTCTGCAGTAGTCTCCTGACGTACATTCCCTCTTCTAACCATCTATTATTGAAGCAGCAACTAGTGATATCTTTTTAAAATATAAATCAGAGAATGTCACTTGCCTGTTTAAAATTCTTCTATAATTTCCACTTTGAGTTAAAATAAAATCCAATACACAAGTCTGGCCTACAGCTCTACATGATCTTGCTCCTGCTAAACCTCATCTTATATTATTTTGCCCTTATTCTCTATACTCTTCTCTTAGGGACCCTTCTTTCCATTTCAAGAACATCCCAAATTCATGTCCAAGTTTGTATCTCCACACTGGTCTTGGAGATCTTCATATGATATTGGAAGAGAGGCAGAGAAGGCTGCATTGTTCTCATTCCTAATGTTTCTTTTCAGGTGAAGTGATCACTGCTATGACCACACTTCTTGCCTCTTGTCAGCCTTTTTCCCTCTTCTGATTGTTAAATTTCAGAATAGCTGGGTACGCTCTGCTTAGTCTGTCTTTCTTCCTCCTGAAGAGTGATCCTGCCCTCTTAGTGCATGAGCTCTCCCTGTAAAGCCTTTCTGCCTGAAGACGCTGCCAGGGATTAGGGTTGTGACTCTGTCAAATTTGGCTCTCACACTAAGCTATCTCCTCCAACCTGGTCCCCATTAGAAAAAGGTACTATTTCCATATATACTCCTGCTTTATATTTCGGTTTATTCAGAGACCAGCATTAAAGAGGGCGTCTTGATCCAGTTAGGTTGCTACAACAACATACCAGATGCTGACTGGCTTATAACAAGTAGAAAATTATTTTATACAATGTTGGAGGTTAGAAGTCCAAGGTCAGAGTGCCAGCACAGTAAGGTGGGGACCCTCGTCCAGCTCACAGATTTCCCATTATATTCTCCCATGGTGGAAGAGGCTAGGGCACTGAGTGGGATCTTTATTATAGGAGCACTAATCCCATTCACGAGAGTTCCACCTGTGAGCAAATAACCTCCCTAAGGCCCCATATTCTAAACCCATGACACTGGGAATTAGTATTCCAACATGAGACTTTTGGAGGGATATAAACATTCAGACCATAGCAGAGGTGTTGTTTTTTAATTGGGAAAATCCTCAGAGACTTCAAAATACATTTGGATCCTTCAAAGGTTTATATAAGCATAAGTGTCACCTCTTCAGAGAGGCTCTTCTTGGTGACTTAATCTACAGAATCTATCGTGTTGCTAATCAACATATCACTACCATTTTAATGCCCTGCATATAACTTACTATTATTGCTACTTTTCTATTTTTGTGGATTTCTTTGTTCTTTGCTATATCCCACCTCCCACTGAACTTTGTGAAACCATGGATGCTTTCTCATTTACCATAGTACCCCTGGTACTTGGAACATGCCTAGAGTACTGTAGGCACTCAGTGAATATTTGAAGAATGAGTGAGTAAATAAACTCCCATTTGCCAACCTGTACTGACTAGTATATTTTTGTAGTGAAATCCAGACTATTTCGAGAGACACAGACCTGGCTAGGACTGTAAGTTCCCCCATCCCCACACACCTTTCTCTCTCAGTCTGGGTCCACTAACCTTCATAAGTGATCACAGATAAGATAATTTATGTCTTATAGATATTGCTTTGATTGGGGCTCAGCATAGGTAGTAGGCTTCCGAAGATTACTCTACTTGCTCACACTTTGCTAATATCAGAGGTGAGGAGCTGTCCTTACCCTTGGGCACAGATAAATTAAGGAACAAAGGTAACACATGTATGATTTTAGATTGCATATCTTCTAAAGCTAACCAAAAACTAGGCAGTCAAGAAAACTAAAGAGGGGTCGGATTAAGGGTGGGAGGTGGGGCTCAGTGGGGTAGCAGAGGGAGGTGGCAGGAAAATGGAGACAACTGTACCTGAACAACAATTGAAAAAAAAAAAAAAACACCTCCAATTCATGTGTGATACTAATTCCGGTGTTCAGGAAACAACTCAAATTTGCTTAGTTTCAAAAGATTTTACATAGTTAGATTTCAGAAAGCTTACATAGGAAGAAGAATATTTGGGTCCCTGTTCAATTATCCTGTTCCAAACTGCAATAATATTACTTATGGCAAATACTTGGATCAATTTTGGTTTTTAATGATATTAATAGCTTCATTATGTCTTTTCTTATACCATGAGTCTAATTAAATACTTAATATAAGAAAAACATTAAAAAAAATCAACATATGAGAGTGATAAAATTCTGATGTTTTCCTTAAACTAGTGTGATCTAAAATACTCTGACAAAATATAATTATATTCCTTTTGAGCATATCTTTAAACTTTGAAATTTCCAGCCCTCAAAAAAAAGAAGGTAACTAATAACACAGGTCAACTACTTTATATAGGTTCAATTATTATTTCAACATGAAAACTAATTAACAAACAAACAAATAAATGCAAGCTAGATCCGAGGTCCATCATATATCTACTGATTGAGGTTGATACTAGGAATTCAACACGCACACACACATACACACAGAGATAACAATAGAATCAAAATATCCTTTTGGATGAGTGAAATTTGCAAGAATTTGGCAGGATTGTGTATTTTCTAGGTATCTCAGCAAAGAAAATAATAGGAATAATACATTCCTCTTGCTGTAACTTCAGCAAGTAAATTATTTAATAAATTATTATTTAAAACATGTAACTACTAAGCAATACCAAATTCTTAAATTATACTGTATCTTAGATTGTAAGAGTCCTGCTGACCGTAATTATACCTAGTAACGTATTTGATAAAAGACAATCACCTTATTAAATTATGCTACTTTAAAAATGATGGCAATCAATGAACACAACAGTATGACAGAATAACTAGGTTTAAACTTACTTATGGGAAATATAAAACATTTTGCTGTTCATTAATTTTGAATGTGGGACTCAGAAAAAATAGATGTGGTCCTTTTGATGAGTCCCTTGTATCCAAAGATCTAAAACATGTGAAATATTATTCCCTTTTCTGTCATATGCCATTACTTTTTCTTTTAGACTATGTTCATTTCAACCTTTAAAACTAAGTTCCAAAATTCAAATAAAGAAGGACATAAATCCTTACTTTTCCAAGTAATGTGTGGATTATAGACAAAAGCTTTAAAAGAGAGGAAAAAGAAAAAAATATAATAGCATCCAACCTCTACGTGTACCCATGAGGCTGAGACATTACCATAATGCCTACATTATGGCAATTGCTGAAATTAAATGCCTGCGGATTTGACCCTAAGGAGTACAGTGCAGTGTTTGCAGTAATAAAACACTTACTGTAAATGCTTAACCTTGAATAGATTCTATATTAATACAAGTCTACAATAGCTATTTTGACGACTGTCACTATAGGTTTAATAAATAAACCACATCGAACCATTCCATGTTACTTTTTAGGTTTTCTGATATATTTTGCTCCCTCCTTGCAAGTGTGTATTGCTTTCCAGAATCTTTATTAAGATTCCATATCTACTATATAAAAAAGCATGGCCTGGTACTTTGGCGATTATTCAAGATTTTCAAAAAACTTAATAGAAACAAAATTACTCATGAAGCAGCATGTTTAGAATTGCACACAAAGTTTGATAGATTATATATAATTCAGAATAAAATTATATAATTGGCAGCACTTAACATATTATAGATTTATGCTGAACTTTGCCATCACTTTGCACGAGTGTTATCTCAGCTGCTTGCTATTTAATAACCTTGTATTAAGTCATTATGTTTCATTTATAGGTGACAATCAAAAATATTTAAATATGGTTTTACTTGCATTTGCAGAACCACCACACTGGACAATGTGCTTATCTTATAGTTTGAATTACATCTGAATTGTTAGCTAAATGGGACCTAGATGTTGCCTGTTTCATTTTTTAAAATATCAAATTTAGAAAACATAAAATATTTTGAAGAGCAATCAAATACGAACTGAAGTCTTAGAAATAAATGATAAATTTCCTCATATAATTGTCATATAAATTGTAGATAGAATTTTAACAGGAAAGCAGAAATGGCTGAGGTTCTATTATCCAATGAGAATCTTTCATTTCCTGAGGCTGTTTGTATATTCTATTAAATGTAGTAATAGTTTTTTGTTGTTTTTGTTTTTTACAGTACATTAACTTCACTTTCTGGTAATATAGCTCGTAAAAATTTTCTTAAAATAGAGGCAAACATGCTTACACTTTGCGCATTCAGATATTTCATAGTCAGCTAATCTAGTACTGTAATTCACGATGTTGACTTCAATGCTAGTTGTCTCCACTTCTATATCCTCCATTTACTCTGTGGTCTGGTGATATTTCCTTCCTCCTCACATCATCAAAACAGCCGTCTTGAAGATCACAGATGGCAACCTAACTACTAAATCCAATGGATAATCTTTTATTCAACTGATCAGCCTATATTTCTTTTTCCCCTTCTCACTTGGTACTTTTAGTAAATTGCAATATCCTGTTGATTCTACCATCTTACTATCTTTAACAGCATGATCCTGCCAGTCAAAATAGATTTAATTATGCTACAAAAACAGCTTCCAAATCACCATGTCGTAACACGATGGATATTTGTGGCTTGCACCCTGCTTCTATTGTGGGTCAGCAGGGTGTTCTGCTCATAGTAGTCACTCCAAGAAGCAAGCAAAGGTGTATCCATGGTGCTGAGTATTGTCCATCACTGGGCCAAAGGGAAAGAGAGCTGTAGAAATTTTGCATCAGCTTTTAAGCATCACCATTCACTGGCCAGAAGAACTCACTTGGCTCACCCATCAAAAAGGGTTAGGAGGTGCAATGCTATCATGTACTTCGAAAGAGTTTCTTTTTCAAGAGCTGAAATAATTCATCCCTTAAAGGTGAGTGTGGTGGTAGTAGGATGCTGGGGTCTAACCTCATGCCTCATCCTGAATTAAAACCAGTGTTTTCAAATATCATCTACACATAGCCCTAGCTGGGTGGCTCAGCTGGTTGGAGTACTGTCCCTTACACAAAAAGGTTGCAGGTTCAGTCCTGGGTCAGGCGCACACCTAGGTTTTCAGTTAGATGCCTGGTTGGGGACCGTACAGAAGGCCAAGTTCCATGTTTCCCTCTCACATCTATGCCTCTCTCTCTCTTTCTCAGTTTCCTCTTTCTAAAATTGATAAACATGTACTGAGGTGAAGATTTTAAAAATATGAAGTAGAAAATTACCTTTTCCATCCAAAGCAATACTAACTGCATATAAGATTTATTTATCATACTTTTTACCATTAACAAGAACAAACATATGCCTTAAGATCTGACCTAAGCTGTATTAGTATATTTTTACTACAACTACTTCTTCACAAAAATAGCATTTGTTCTAGTTCATTTACTCACCTATACAGAACACTAGAGAATAAAGATTGTGGAATATAGCTTTATTTTCTTACTTATATCAAATACCCAAGGCAATAAGACCCATATTTACAATTATCACAATTCCCACAAAAAGTCACTTAACTGTAGATTTTCCAAAGATAATTAGCATTTACCACCAAAAAATTAATTTCTCATAAATAATCTGAGTACTAAAGATATTCTCAAACACATTATTATTCAAAACTCCAAGAGGTTACAATTTTCACTTGTATTTTGTTATCTATCATATCTCTGTCCACATTATTCTGCTGTGTCATTACTCATTGTTATAATTCCCAGGAATCTATGCAGTGATGTAAAAAGAAATATAATATAGAGGTGGAGATGATAACAATCTATTATTTAGTGATTGTGGTAGTCGCTATTCTAAAATCCCTTTCAAATATAAACACTCTTCCCCTCAGATCTCTAAAATGGGAGAGAAAACAGTCAACTAACATACAAACAAAAAAATACAAAATTATAAATAAATAAGCATTATAATTTGTTGTATGTTTATATGTAGTTCTTACCTATTATACTTCCAGCTAAATAGTCTATCAATATAAATACATATTTAAAGTTTTTAATTCTTGATTTTTCATTATAATATTTCCAACCTAAATAATATTAACTCCTATGAACCTTGCAAAAGTCCTTTATTTTTTTCCTGGAAAGAAAATTTATTATGATTTTAAATGTATCTAGTGCAGGAGAAAACAACCCTATTTTCCTTCTAAAACATAAAGGTCAAAAGATAAAGATATAAATGATATCTGCCATCATTTTAAAATGTAATAATATTTTAAGTTACTTGAACAAATTGTACTAAATGCAGTTAAAATATGCTGTGTATTGGTATCAAGACTGAAAAATAAGTGGAAGAGAATAAAGAGTAAGAAGATGACCCATGATTATTTATATAGACAATTAATTTGGAAAAAGATATAAAGGTAATTCATTGGAGCAATGTGCCTTTCATCATATGGGTATATATTTAGACATAGATATACTCCCAAATATCAACTTTGATCTCTAACTTACATTATATACAAAAATTTATTCATAATGAAAGGTTGAACTAAATTTAATGTAAAAGAAAACACTTTTTTTAATTTTAGAATTAGTCAAAGATTTTCTAGATATGACACCAAAAGATTGACTCAAAGTGGGGAGAAAAAAAATGATCAAAATGAAAGAGTTATGGTCTTTGAAAGACAGTGTTAAGAGAAGGAGAAAGACAAGCCGCAGACCAAATAAAATGTTTGTAAAGCCTACAGCTGATAAAGAATCTGTATTCAGAATATAAGAATCCTCAAAGGTCAGTAAATAGAAAACAAACACAATATTAAAATGAACACAATAATTTACACACTTCACCAAAAAAACCCCATACAGATGGCAAATAAGCACATGAAAAATGCTCGAACACATCACCATTAGGGAAATGCAAATTAAAGCTACAAGACACCACTGCCAGTACTAGAATAAGCAAAATTAAAAACACTGAGATGAGGAAGGAAACTCTCACGGATTGTTGGTTGGAGTTTATTTAAAAGTCAAAATACACCTACAATTCCACTCTTAGGTATATTCCCAAGAGAAATGAAAGCATATGACCTATAAAATTTTATACTCAAATATTCACAGATCAACTATGAAAACAACTCAAAATCCTTTGATGCATAAAATGGACAAATAGTAGAATATGCATACAATGTAAAGTTACTCAGAAATACAAAGAAATGATATAGTGAAATACACTAGAACACGGATGAGCCTCAAAATAATTATGTGGGTAAAAGAAGGACAGAGAGAGAGAGAGAGGGAGGGAGAGAGAGATGAGAACTCCAGTGACACAAAAATGAGCAGTTGCCTGGGGACACATGTTGGGGCAGGGACAGGGAGTGATGGGAAAGAGTAATTAAAAGGAGTGATGGACAGGTTTTTTTAACTTCAGGGCAGTGATGATCTCATAGGTATATACATGAGTCAAAATTTCACAGATTATACACTAAGTGTATATTTTACTATATATCAAATATCCCTCCATATATCTGTTTTTAAAAAGTTAAGTGGATTCCTAATATAACCATAAAAATAAACCATACATTTGTTTCTCATCTAGGAGACACTTTTGACATGATTATAAGTGGAAAACAGTAATTGTTAAGAACTAAAAGTCTTTCCACATGAAAAAAAAATACAAATGTTTAAAATAAGTATAACTTTTTGTTATTATGACTACTCTGAAGCTGTACAGAGTGTTTTAGTTAAATGTTTCTTTTGTTATACATTGTTATACATTTCAGTAAGACAAAATACTTGTGTTTACACCTTTGCATAATTTCATTTACAGATAAAAATGTTAAAAATCCATTAATAATTTAAAACAAGAAAATATTTTAAAGTTCAATGATGTAAAAGCTGTCTCATTTTTCCTCTTAATAGTACTAACTGTATAAATAATTATTTCAGTAAAAATAAATAATCTATGCAGAAATTAGGTTTAGTATCTAATATCTGACTTTTTGATTATTTAAATTTTATTTGTTTAAGGGGAAATATATATCAATTACCTATCTCAGAATCACCCTCCAAAGTGAAATATATTTTAAAGGTAATGTATCTTAAAACTAATAACAAACATATTAATCATCTTTATCAAAATAGAAAAAGAACATCACCTCTATGGCAAAAACAAAGTTATTTGAATTATTTAGAGTTTGACACTACCATGCTAAAAGAATAAAAATGTGCTTCAAAGTAAACATTTTAATGTAAAAATATTATAGATGCCATTGTAAAACCTGGATTAAGATCAAAAGTGTGGCATGTATCTGTGGAAGAATGAACACCAATACAGCTACCAACTGGTGCTCCAGTTTCTATCTATCTGCTATCATTTCCCATGTCTTCACTCATTGGGACATTTTTAAGTCCTATAAACTAGTAAGTGCTGTTTTCTTGTCAGCTAATTTCAACATCTAGTTCATCTCAGAGTCTATTTCTATTAATAGTTTTTCTCTTGATTCTGACTATTTTCCTGTTTTGTCACATATAAAATATTAACAAATATTACCATATTCTAGGTCAAAGAGTAAATTTCAATATTTCAAAACATAAATCACCTTCACTGATCACAATGCAATTAGGCTACAAATTTGTAATATATATATATATATATATATATACTCATGGATCAGAAAATAAATGTCATAATGGAAATTGTAAATACACCCCAAAAAAACCCAAAAAGAATATGACATATAATAACTTATTGGACATAGTAAAATTAGTAGTAGCAAAAATAGGAGGAAATTTATAACCTTAACTGTTTATATTAGCCTTAAGTAAGTTTTAGTTAGGCATTGTTGCATAAATTAATCCAAATAAATCTTTTTGGTCTTTGGGAGAAAAAGACCCACATTTTTTGGGAATATGATTTGCTTTACAAAATAACAGTGTATTTTCATTTCCATCTATCATGAAATTACTGAGTATATCCTAAACTTCTTTGTAACAGAAATTCTTCTTTGAAAATATTTATGATGCTGCCAAAAAGTATATTCCACATACATAAAAATATCCAGAAAAGAAATAATAAACATCCTAAATATGTGTTCATTAGCACAAGAAAGAATGTTAAGTATTTATAAACAAGAAATTATATTCAAATAGATGAAGAAGACAATATACAGATGCCCTTTCATGTGCAAAATTCAGTGGAAGACCAAGAAAATTAACAGAACCATTTCAGCTAAAACAACATATTTGTTATAAATGTTTAGTTAAATCTGCTCTGAAAACTGCTAAATAATTACAAAAATTAAATTGTTGTTATACTTTAAAGTATTTATACTGACTTGCACAAAGATGTGACTGTGTTGAGAGTGGAATTTGGCTGCCTCTGAAGACAGGATACATTGAGGCATTTCAGAGTTACCCACTAGCTTCAGAAGGGTTAAAAAATGGATCTATGTAGTTAGTACTATAAAACTACTTCCATATCTTCATTGAAGTGTTTAGGATTTTGACATATATCAACTGTCATAGGTCTACTTCTATCTCGAATATTCTGTCACCAGGTGGCAAACAAAACATGTTCCTTCCATCATTGCTTCTTCTTGCATAGCTACAGTAGGCATTATTTAAATACATAAACTATCGAGAGCAGGCCTACGAAGATGTGCAATGTTGTGGCACTACTGAAAGACAACTGTGCAAAACACTGTAAATATAGTATTGCTTCATAATTATAAATAAAATTGAAGCACACACAGAATAAACATAAACTTAAAATTAGAGTTCCACTTCAGCCTAGATATCTTACAATACGATTATGTCATTTCTATTGCTCATCCAGAAAATATTTCTTACATAGCATATGTTATTCTTTTTCTATGCTTTCTGTTTTAAATTACTGCTTCGAAATCTCTTCAAATCTACCATTTCTAGTGTTCCAAAAATATCACCATTTCAACAACACAACTCTAAGTTTACTGGTATTTTAAATTACAAACTAATTAACATTTTCTTTCACAATCTCAAGCATCAAGTTTGTATGAATAGATTTAATCATAAAACTTTAAATTACTGGTACTTAAAAATATCTCCTTCATATGATGCCTAATAGTTAAGGACAGAGCTATAAATGTGCTTTGTTAAATATGATATTAAAGTTACATCATACAGGTCCAAAACATAGAGTCTTGATTCCAACACACAATATTTTCAGTATGGGATAAATTTGTAGAGTCAATTAAATACTTCTTAAGAAATAATTTAAGTAGGTACATTTTAATATCGACAAATCAGTTATAGTATTTATTTTCCCTGTATCTCTAGAAAATAATATTTTCAAAATAGAATTATTAAAGAATTTTCCAATATTGTCAAAGAACTTTTAAACAAATAAAATTCACGAAACACATCTGAAGAACCATACTTTAAGTCCAACTAAGAAGAAAAATGTCAGTACAGGATATTTAAAGCTTTGTGAGAAATAATACAGTAGCTCCATAATTCTCTTTCATTTACAAGAACAATTAAACCCATTTTCCACCAGAATGGTCACTGAATTGAAAATGGCAAATTGCTTTATTTTATTCTATCATTGGGTTTTCTTTGAAATGGTGCTTTGGAGAGCTTCTGTCTCAAAGATGGCTTGAGCAGGGACAAAGAGAGCTATTTCTCTCTCCTAAACCAGAATCGTACATGAAAGTGTACCAGGATACCAAATACAAGTTATAATTTACCATGTAGCTCCCAGGACCTTGAAAGATAGGAGGCTGGTAAATGGAAAAGTGGTAGAAAAAGGCACAAACTAATGTTCTAAGGAGAAGGGATGAAATTTCTAAGATCAAAAGCCAGGTCCCAGGTAAACTGAAAACACCAAACATAATTACAAAAACCATCAATCAAATCATAGCAGAATATTAAAGAAATTATTTTATAACTAGGTTCTCAAAAAGGTTTGTTGAATAAGAGAATGAGTACATTGCTCCAAGTTCATACAACAATTATCCATCTAACATTTATTGAGCCACACCTATATTCTCGTCACTGCAGGTACAACATGAAAAGAAAGTCCCTAAGAACATCCTGTCAGGTAGTTAGAACTATATTCTGTTTAGGCTTTATAATGTATTAGCTGTGCAGACATTTGAAGGTTAATCTTTCTCCCTGAGTTACTGTGCGCTCCTCTGTTAAATGGGGATTAAAAACTTCTCTTGTCATCTTTCATACCTATTGTCTTGAAGACTATGCAGTCCATGACTTAATTTCTCAATTTGGATTTTAACATATAAGACACAGCTTAGTTTGGATCTGAAAATTATAAAAGTAGGAAAAATCAAAACAGAAATAACAGAAGCCTGTAATCGTCCTCTATAATAAACCACCATTGACAGCTAGACTAAAAAGTAATTTAAAAGGATCCCATTGATCTACCTAGTCCAAGAAACACCTATATAAAACTTAGATTCAAATTACTAGACAATCAGAAATTAATTCTGATAATATCTAGATATCTTCTTATTTAAGAGAGAAAAAAAACTGAGATTTGGAAAGGTAAAAGCTATTTTTCTCAAAGACATAGTGTATTAGTGATACACTAATTTCAGACCTTGAATTTCAGGAGGGTTCCCATGGTTCCCAAAGCTGATGACTCACTGTGCCTACATTATTTGTATACATAATATAGTTTACACTGAACACTTTTCTTCTAGTTCCTATAGTTTTTTAAATACATATTTTTAAAATTTTTATTTATTTATTTTAAAGAGGGGGAAGGGCAGGGAAGAGAGGGAGAGAAACATCAATGTGTGGCTGCATCTCACGCGCCCCTTACCGGGGACCTGGCCTGCAGCCCAGGCATGTGCCCTGACTGGGAATCAAACTGGCAACACAGGTTTGCAGGTTGGCATTCAATCCACTCAAATATCTTTTGAAAATTAAAGATATTCTATGTGTGTGTGAACCACACCAGCCAGGGCAAGTGCCTATAATTTTTATATGGATCAGGCAGAAGGTGCCTAAATGACCATCACCCAATAAAAACCCTGGGTGCTGAGTCTCTAAGAAAGTTCCTTGCTTGGAAACATTTCACACTGATTACAACTCACTGCTGTAGGGGCCAAGTGCTTCCTGTGCGACTTCCCTAGCAGAGGACTCTGTAAGCCTGTGTTTGGCTTGTCTCGGGCATCTCAGGGTGCACTTTCTCCTTTGTCTGTAATAGATCGTAGCCATGACAATATGCTGAGTCTTGTGAGTGCTCCTAGTGAATCAGTAAACCTAGGGCTGATATTGGAGTCCTCCTGACAATGAGACTTTTAAAAGAAATGCAAAAATCGTCCAACTTTTTATGCACTAGCTATCCACCAACCAGTAGTGTGGGTTCCTTCCAGATTCCTACCCCATGGTGTTAGAAACTGGCTAGTGAGTGGATCTGAACATTTCTCCATGAGCAAATGTGAATGAGAAAAAGTACATGGCATATTTGCTGAAAACTCAAGAAGCACCTCTTAAAGGGTTCTTCTATAATAAAAAAATTTACAGTATAAAAAACACCAAATTAAGGAAGTGATTCACAGAGTTTAAAGATACTTCTCACTTTACACAGAAAAATCTTATGAAGTTACTGAAACATAAGAATAATATAATAGGTCCTTGACACACACACACACATAGAATATCTTTAATTTTCAAAAGATATTACATGAGGTGAAACTCTTGAAAAAGTTAAATTTCTTATCTTAACAACAGTAATATTAACAGTACTCTAAAAGAAAAATTGCTTGTTTATGGTGCTTGTTTACCTATAATTTGTTTCTGTCCGGGGCCCAAAAAGGCCAAAATGAAATGTAATTTGTAACATGCTTTGAATATCATTATTAATATTTTAACAAAATAGAAATATATGATTTCAAATGTTCTTTTTATAATGTAATTACAGATTGTTATAGAAGCAAAATATATTTCTTTTAAAATGCACTATAAATTTTATAATTACATCAATGTATGAATTGTTTTCTTTTCAAAACACATACTCAAAAAAGTGAGTTTTGCAGATATGATGATCTCTTTAATGTAAATTATTTACTGAGAAAAAATTAAACAATTCTATAAGTAATGTATCATATATTAAGAAAGACGACTGCCAGATTTGAAAACTTGATCAATATTTTCTAAAATTTCTTCTTGTTTTCAATGAAGAAAACATATTTTTTGCTTAAGAAACACAAAAATATTTTTAAGATGAAAAGGGGCAATCCAAAGAAGAAGGTTATCTAATTTTCCAATTATATTAAATATTTAAATTAGAAAAGTTAATAGCTGACCTGTATGGAAAAAGAACACAATTGTGATATATGTTTGCTAAATTGAGAAAATTCAGCATCAGTCTCCCAAAATATTCTAAATCTTTTTTCTGTAAGAATAAAATATTGCAGATATGAAAACTCATTTAGGTGGTGAATCATTTCACTTTGTTCTGTGGATTCTTTAACCTTAATTGCTACAGATATTCCTTTTTCTGACACCTAACCTAAAATTGCTCACGATTTTATGATGCAATCACCTATCATCTTGAATTTCCATTATATTACGAGAAAAACTTATTGAACTATGGTTACTGATGACAGAGAGTTAAACTATTAGAATTAAAGTGAGAAATGAGAGAAACAGAGAAAAAAGTTATATAAAAATTCTACTAAGCACCTGCAGTATCTTGGGCTTAACTAAGACAAGGTAGGAACTCTTTCTGGTTCCTTTTTTGCCCCTTAAGCTTCTTCATTAATCATCAAAGTCAATATCTTCCTCAAGAAATCTCCTATTCAACCACACTAATTATAGTATTCAATCACAGTGTAGCTCTATTTAAAACAAACAAACAAAGGTAGTATGCTTACTACTTAAGATAATAAGCTTTAAAGCCATGGATACTTTAAATCCTGATCTAAGTTTCTATTTTTTGTTTTTTGCTTTTTTAATCTGTAAAACAGGATAATGGGTGTAGTTTCTAAACCACAGGTGATGTTTAAAAAGGATAGCCTTATGAAACACTTAGCTGGAACACAGTAATCCATGTGCCAGTAGTTAGCCAACATTATCACAGCAGCAGTCTTTGTAGTACTTGAGGAGGGAGGGAAAGAAGGGAGGGAGGGACGGAGGGATGGAGGAAGGAAGGGAGTTCAATGTTCAACAATATATAACATAAATAAGTTGTAGTAGAATTGATTCTATAGTATATCTACTAAATTGCAGTCATTATATTATGTTGTAGAAGAATATCTAATAGTATGAAAATATATTCAAAATATATTTAATGAAAAATGTCAGCTTAGGAAACCACGAAATATATACCATTTTATTTATAGATAGGAAGACTAAATAAGCATAATGGGTAGCAAAAGAAGGGATAATTTTTCTTTAGATTTATTTTGTTTTCTAGACAAAGTATAAATATCTTAAAATATATTTGTAAAATAAAATGTAGTAGTTACATCTAACTGTAAAACTTTATAAACTGTGTCAAAAATGAGCAAATTTTGTAAACAGTGTTTACTGTATTTAAGGACAGATAATTACCTAACACTCACTGATAGCAATACCTTTAAATGTAAAACAAAAAATCACCCAATACAGAAAAAACGTTACTAGAAATCTCAGTCTGCTCATTTTCTAAGTTAATCATAAGGAATGGAAAATGACTAATTCCATACCACATGCACTCAAATCTTTTAGGAACAGATGACAGCAAACAAAGAATTTATCTTCTTCTGAATGTACTTCTTAAAGTAGTATGGAGCTAAGTGTCCTAGATGAATATGAATACATCAAATTCAAGGACATTATTAAAACTCATTAAACCTACTCCCACCTAAATATAAGTGGAATGAACTAAGACAGAACTAAGTTTTCCATCTTCTAAACTTAATGAATACATAAGCATTTATATTAAACATCAATAGGCAGTTATATTGTGTTGCTTATTTATTCCTTATCATAAATTTTAGCACATTGTAAAGTGCACTCATTAAAGCCCCTAATCTCTTTAGAATAAAAATGTAGCTTATCATAGCTTAAGATTCTAAGGAAATATGGTTACTTCCAGTTTTCTTTCATATACATCATAACACCTGTTAGGAGTTTTATTGACTAAATATACAATCCAGATTTGTTTTGTTTTGTTTTTTTCTGTCCTATCACACTTGACTTACATTCCCAATTATTATAACACTTGGCATATTTAACCTTTCAAAACATTATTTTATTAAAAAGCATCAGTTGAATTTAGATAAATAAGTAATTTTTTTCTATATAAACGCTGCCTGAAAATGAATTTGAAGAGTACAGGGGAAGGTAAAAGCAGGTTTACAGTTGTAATACAAATAGATAATACAATAATTAATAAATGAGAATAAAAAAATACCATGCCCTCCATTTCATGGATTCACAGCTGTAACCCTACTTTTGCTTGCCCTGCATATAAAAGTCCGTAGCATCTGGGGATGCATAAGACATACACTGACCATACATTAACCTGGGAGATGTTTACAATGAGCAACTTGTACAAACCCTTGGTGTCATTAAATATTGCAGCTATAGAAAACTAAATGAGCAGCTGACAGCTAGTGGGGTGGGGGGATTAGAGGGTGGAGGGGTTGAGCAAAAAAGAAAATGACTCATGGACATGGACAACAGTGTGGTCATTGCTGGGGGGAGAGGGTATAAGGGTACTAAATGGTAATAGGAAAAAAATACAATAAAATTAAATTTAAAAAAACTGAATGAACTTATTTCTGTTCAAATTCAAGGGCAGACTGGAAACATTTAGGCTGATGGGCTGTCTAAAATGAAATCTATGATGTTTAAAACACACATTGTGAAAAAATTTATTATTAAAGTTATGATTATTATAGGCAATTAATATTTAATAGATAAAATATAAATAACTAAACATTTATTTTATCACATATATCTTTCATTATTTAAATTATAATAAAATATATATTAGATCCTTTGCTAATATAAGGGGAAAAATGAATGTCTACCCAAAAGATGAACAACAAAGTAAAACTTCTTTAAATTGTATTTTTTCCATTAACATTTACCCACCTTATAGCCCTTCCCCCCATAATCACTGATGTCCCCGTCCTTGAGTCCTTTTCCCTTTTTGCTTGATCCCTCTACCCCCTAACACTGCCCTACCCAGGGCTGCCAGCCTGTTATCTACCTATGAGTCTGTCACTATTTTCCTTGCTAGTTCAGTTTGTTCAGTAGATTCCACATATGATTGAAAACATATGGTATTTGTCTTTCTCTGACTGGCTTATTTCACTTAGCATAATGTTCTCCAGGTCATCCATGCTGTGGCTAAGGATAAAATTTTCTTATTTTTATGGCCAAATAGTATTCCATTGTGTAAATGTCCCATAGTTGTTTTATCCACTCATCTACTAATGGACACTTGGGCTGCTTCCATATCTTGGCAATTGCAAATAATACTGCAATGAATATAGGGGTACTTATCTTCTTTCAAATTAGTGTTTGGGGTTTCTTTGGATAAATTCACAGAGCTGGAATCACTGAGTCATAAGGCAGATACATTTTTAATTTTTTGAAGTATCTCTGTACTGCTTTCCACAGTGGCTGCACCAATCTGCCTTCCTACCAACAGGGCAAAGTTGTTCCCCTTTCTATACACCCTCGCCAGCACCTCCTGCGTGTTGATTTACTGATGATAGTCATTCTGACAGGCGTGAGGTGATATCTCATTGTGGTTTTAATTTGCATTTTTCTGATGATTAGTGATGTTGAGCATCTTTTTTTATATCTCTCTTGGCCACCTGTATGTCCTCTTTGAAGAAGTGTCTATTCAGGTTACTTGCCCATTTTTAATTGAACTGCTTGGTTTTTGTTTGTTTTTTGGTGTTGTGTTGTATAAGTTCTTTATAAATTTTGGATATTAATCCTTTATCAGGTATATTATTGGAAAATACTTCAGTCATTCAGTGGACTGTCTTTTTATTTTCTTGATGGTTTGCTTTGCTTTCCATCACTAAAATGTCAATACTATCCAAAGCAATCTGTAGATTTAACATAATTCCTATCAAGATACTAATGACATATTTCACAGAACTAGACCAAATATTTCAAAAATTTATATGGAACCACAAAAGACTCCGAATAGCAACAGCTATCATGAAAAAGAAGAACAAAGTTGGAGGAATCACACTACCTAATATCTAATTATAATATAAAGCCATCAAAACAGCATGGTACTGGCATAAAAAACAGACACATAGATCAATGGAACAGAATAGAGATCCCAGAAATAGACCCCCAGCTTTATAGTCAATTAATATCTGACAGAGGAAGCAAGCACATACAATGGGCTAAATATAGCCTATTCAATAAATGGTGTTGGGAAAATTGGACAGAGACATGCAGAAAAATGAAGCTAGGCCACCTTTTATGCCACATACAAGAATAAATTCAAAATGTATTAAAGATTTAAATGTTAGGCCCCAAACAATAAAAATCCTAGAAGAAAACATAGGCAGTAAAGTCTTGGACATTGCCTGCATCAATATTTTTTTCTGGCATACCTCTTCAGGCAAGGGAAACAAAAGAAAACAAAAAACAAAAAACAGAAAACATGGCACTACAACAAACTAAAAAGTTTTTGCCCAAACTTTTCTTTTTGAAACAAAATCCTTAATTGGACGCACCATAAGCATACTTTAAACACTTCTTATACCTCAGAATTGAAGACAGTTGAATCTCTGTCTTTATCCTGGATAACACATATAAATGATCAAAAGGTAGTCTTTCAGTATTTTCAAAAAAAAAAGGAAAAATTGCCTACTTAACAAAGTATTTAGTATTTTAGCCAACAGAAAACAAATCAGTGGCTTTAATTTAATTCTTACTTTCATCTGCATTGCAGTATGAGGTCATAGAGGAAAATTTTTTATAATGTAAACAATGTAAACTGGAAGTAGGATCAGAACTTTGAGAAGATCATCACATGGCAAAACAGAGTCACATACAGGATTTGTGTCCAGGAGGACTCCAAGTATGTGACAGTTTTGAAGAAGATTTGGAGCTCCAATTAGAAAAGCCATACATCACCACAGTGAGGCCACTTATTTGGTCCACCTCATTTTGGTGGATGAAGATGCAAAGTTGTCTAAAGCAAACTTACAATACCAAAGCTAAAAGTATCTTTCCAAAAGTAAACTAACAAGCTTGATAATTAATTATGTATTCACTTAGGTAAAACATAAGATTCTTTAACCTACTGGGGAGGTGTCAAAATTAGAAACATTTGTGTCCTTTGATTTACCATATTTCATAAATGAGCTGTGCTGAAGATGTTCTTTGCCTCTGACCTTAAGCAGTATTTTTATATTGCTGATTTAATAGTAGCAATCTGTCACAATTTTATTATATTAATATAAAATACCAGCCAATATGTTTTATAATTCCATTTTTAATAGAGTAAGCAAGGCCTCAGCTCTTGGATGCTTAGTAAATGTTTGCGCAGTGATCAGAGGGAAAAAATTTTCAATCTCTCTTGAATATTCAAGATCACAGCATCTACTGCACTCCCTCCATGAATTAACTATTTAATTTGACCAAATTATCTGTGTTTTAAATTTTACAGTACAAATGTTTTACAATATTCCTTTGAAAAAATTCTGTCATTAAAATTGTGCCCACAGTTCTGGCATTGTTGCTTACAGAGTTTCTATTCTAGAAGAATTCAGTATACCTGAAATTCATAAAAGAGTAAGTAATACCTACATTCGCTCCCATTTAACTCCATTTCAGTATCATGTATGCATTAATTCTTATATCCTAAATATTTCTATAGACAGTGTAAAGGAAAACCAGGTGTTTAAAATCACTCTAATTAGTAATTAAATTATATAAAATGACTGTTTATATAGCAAAAATATATAAAAGCTAGACCAGTATTAAGGATAGGTAATCAGGATGATTTTTCTCCTTATGTTTTATTCATAAAACCCAGTTATACACCTTTAACTCCTCTCACATATATATGTCACTAGAAAAACTTTGATAGATGTTCAGAAAATATTTCAGAAACCAGTTCCAACTGGTAAATCATATTTATAGGTGCACTGTAAATAAAAATGTACAATAAATTTAAAATGTACATTAGTAATTTAAATAAAACATATTTATGGCAATCCAATCAATGATGGGTGTTTAAGGTAGAGAAAATGAGACAATGAAGTTAGGGAAAAGAAGAAAGTGGGCAATAAGGATGACAGGAGTGAGTACCTTTCCCTAAATTAGAAAATTCTTAATAACAATCCCGTTCAGTAAAGAGCCCAATCCTGTCCCATTAGCACTATCCTCAGGTGGAGGTATAGAAGGTAGATAGGAGCCAAAGAACCTTTAGCTTCACTGACTCTCAACAGCAGAGAGAGTAAAGAGTCTTCCTGTTTTCCTTTTAAGTGCTTTTAAAGACTTTTCTCATTATTAAAGTAATATATAGTTATTTTAGGAAATCTGGAAATTATAGGATACCATCAATGAGAATGTTTACATTTTCTATAATTCAAAAATTTAGAAACAAAATACTATTTGCAATTTGCTGTATTTTCTTCTAGTCTTATTTCTAAGCCCATGCACATGAATTTTAGCCTACTTTGTACTGTACTGTGAGTGCAATTTAGCACTCTGCTTTTTCACTTAACATACCAGACATTCCTTATGGTATTTTAAAAGTATCCTTTACAAAACATCACATTTAAGAGCTACATAATACTTCATCATATAGTTTCACCATAACTTATTTAAAGGTACTCCCATTTTAGGAATTTAGATTGTTTCTAATTTTATATTTGCATATTTAATAATAAACAGCATAAGTTTGAAGATTTACTTGTAGTTTTAATTACATCTGTGACTTCCTTCTTTAGAAGTCATTTAAAAGTAAATGTCTAGGTCATAAGTATCAAATTCTAAAGTCTATTGATATATATTACCAAATTGCTTTCTCGAAAGATGGTATTTATATTTATATTTGATTCCAGCTATATGAAGGTACTTCTTTTTCCATTTCTAGTTTTATGCAAGAATGTGGTAAATCAACAAAGTAGAAATTGGTGAAGCATTTTTAATTCACTTGTAATTTACTATTTCAACATTTAATTTAAATGCTATAAATGGAGTCCTAATATAGCATTTCAAATGTATTTACAATTATGTTAAGTTACCTTTAATCTGCAGTGTAAAGAGCTATGATTATTTTCACCACGATTTACCATAATGCCACTTGACTCAGAACTGTATCTCCAAAAGGGAAAAACTAAATTAAATCAGATCTTAGAAAGAATGGCAAATTTTGAATAATATAGAGCTAAGGAAAAATATTGTACCTAATAGGATATGTAACCTTGAAAAAAATTACTTTAACATCAATTTGACTCTATTTCTTCAGCTATAAAATGAGAGATATATCTACAATTCTGGGTTGTTATAAACCTTACAAATGTGTGTGTGTATGTATATCAGCAGGTACTGAAAATGAAAAAGGCTTTCTCATACCATTCTGTAGTGTAGTTCATCAGAAAACAAATCCCACATAAGCATATAGTTATCAGCTTTTAGAGTTTCACTTTTAAAGCATTTAAGAATTATTTTTTTGAAAATAATTATTATATATGTGAGGAATGCCTCCAACACACACACACACACACAGAGTAAAACAAACAAACAAACAAACAAACAAAGGGACCCAGGAGGGAAAAGACTGCAAAGTGAGAAAGACTTCAAAAATAGAATTAATATAGTATACCATAAATAAAGAACAGGATAGTATAAAACAAGAACAATCATAGAATTAAAAGTTTCTAAAAATTAGGAAATGATAATAAAAGATAAAATCAAGGAAATCACCAGAAACAAAAGAAATGAAAGTAACAGGGGAAACAAAAGAAGAAAAAAAAATCAGATAATTAGTCCAGGTTAGCCAGCAATTTTAATAGGAATCGCAGAAATAAAGAAAATCAGAAAAAAATCACAATAATAATATAACAATAACAAAAATAATAACAAGAGCATTACAAAACTGAAAGACCGGTTTGAAAGGAACATGCATTTTCATCAAAGAGATCACACAATTTCCTGAGGAAAAAAAGTACCAAGCATAATAATGGTCTCAGACTATGCAGCACAAGTGCAAGACAGTAGAAGCCTCCAAATTCTAAGAGTAAGCTGCCAATGCTCACCCAAACCGTCCATCAAGCATGAGAAGAGAATCAAAACATCTCAAGCTTTTAAAGAGTCAGAAAACTTTTCCTGGAACCCTTTATTAGTAAGCCATTGGAGACAAAAATGAGATGTAGGGTAACATGATCTGAATACAAAAAGAAGAAAAGTTCCAGGATGACAGCTGTACCAGGTCTAGAAACAACAGTTAAAATTTATGCAGGAGGATGAAGGGATACAACAGAAATATCTCCAGGCCAAACACACACACACACACACACACACACACAAGTGTTTAATATGCCTAATAGAGTAGTTTAATTGGAATCCATTCCCTTCCTTATTCCCAGTCTTCATCTCTCTCCCCATCAAGCTCAAGAGGAATTTATTTTGTTAGTTTCCGGAATAACATTTTACTAGTTTCTTCCAGATTCTTTTGTTTTTTTCATTATCTTAAGGTTAGGACTAAGAACTTTACCTGGGCTTCTGTCTTTACTAATAAAGGCATTCCAGTCCACTCTTTTGACAACAACAATAACTAAATATCATTTTAAAATGTTATTGATTGCCATTTAATAGATGGATTTTAGAACATTTGGGAACAAATAGGAACAGATATAAAGAAAACTAAGCAAACAAAAAAGGAAAGTGAAAATGTTTAAACTACATGAGAAAGAAACAGTCATAATACATGATATACCTTAGAAGTAAATAATAAATATTCACTTACTTATAATATATGTAAAAACCATTAATTTTATAAACTGTGTATAACTTTGTAATTAAAATGAAAGGTGGATATTTATGATGGTGGGGTATAAGATCATGGAAAAACAAATTCTCAACCAAAAAAATGAGAAGTCAATGATAATATAAATAATTTATAAATTAAGAAATAACTATAAAAGCATAGAATTTTCAGAAGAAAAAAATACAACATTTGAAAATGCTTATCTCAGGAGCAGAACTGGGGAGATGTAGAGGAAGGTTGCTATGTTTTCATTTAAAGCCTATGTAATTGTCAAATATGTTTAAATAATACTTATTTTAAATGATGATTAATTATTAAAATTTATTTAATAAAAGCCACCCTAAAATTTTCCTTTTTCAGATAGTCAAGTGGAAAGGAAAAGACAGAGAAAAGGAGACAAAGGAGGAAGAGGGAGTAGGAAAGAATGAAGGAACAGCAAAAGAGGAACTATGCATAGACTATGAAACATCTCAGGAAGATGTTTTTCCTTAAATATAAAGAGGTAATCAAAATAATCTAACCTGATTGTTAATTACTGTATCTAGAATGTGTTAAATTCATAAATAAGAAGTATCAGTAAAATATAGCTTAATTGCTTACACTGTATTTCTCCAATCACTGCCCCCATGAGTATTCACATTCAGCCCGCGCCTGTGCAGAGACAGACGCCCACCACTCCCTCCCAGCCAGCCCTGTTGCCTTAGTCCAGCGCAGTTCATTGCACAGAAGACCCTGTCTTCATAATGGCACTTCCAGCTCAAGAACTTACAACAGTCCATTGCCTAGGTTTGAACTATTCTGCCTGCCTTTGAAGATCCCAATTCTACTTACTTCTCATGTTCAGTAACTTCTCAGGAAAAATCTTCTGTTATAGTCACTAACCTCTCCTTCTTACACTGCCATTCTCCCCGTATGGTTCATGCTATTCAGTCATCCAAGGGAAAAAAAAAAAGAAAGTTTTCGATTTATCTCTCGCATCTACCCAAATTCTCTCCATCTATCATAGTACAGCTCAAGCCATATGGTCTAAAATGCCTTCTCTGAAAATTCCATAGCACACAGATGTAACCCTTTCCTAATAACTTTCACTAATGCTGTCTTCACCTCATAAATAGCATCTACTTACAGATGCTCCTATTCCCTAATTCTCTATTATTTTTTCACTGCCTATTTTGTTTTCCTGTAATTGTAAATAGTTTTGTAACAGGAAACATACTGAACTCCTCTACCTTCCATCATAATGAAAATCATAAATGGAGCCCACTAATGCTTCCTGAATGTTTTAAAAAACATTTCATAGTATCCAGTGCATTTTCATGTACATGCCACATACTCAGGATGTATTGAATGGTTGACTGTTTAACCCACTTTAAATGTACTAATTAAACATATTGTACTTGTACATCGATCAAATCCCTTGACAATTAACTTTTATGTTATTAAACTGTCTTTTATTTTTCTGACATGAATCTGTGCTTTAGTACAAAGCATGCTATGTTGTCATGCATTCCGGTTTTGTAATTCAGAAGAAAATAAATCAGTATGTAAAAATTTTACAAAAGATCATTCAGCTATATGGTGATCAAAAATAATTTCTACCAGGATTCTTCATGAAATTCTCTTCATAATTTTTATCTTACTTCATTCTCAATTAAAAATAAATGGAAAAAATTGAATGAAATGTGGGATGTGACATAATAGGTAGTAAAATAAAAAAGTTTCTGAAAAGTTTTCTTGGAAATTCATGTTACTTGAATTTTAATATTATAGGAATAAGTATCTAGTAACAGTTTGGAGTTAAAGACAAGCAATAGGGTAAGAGAGAGAGATACCTATTTCTCACATTCATGTCATTCACGTCATCGATGTAAAATAGCTGGCAGTTAATGAATGCTCAATAAATATTTGTTGAATAAATGAGTGAATTACTTCAACTTCTATTTCCAGGAGCAACAGAACATTGCTAATTAGTCCATTTCACAATCTTCCAAGTAGAAAACTAAATAATCTCAAAGATAGTATGATCTATAACTAATTATATTGATTAAAATCTCTTAAAATATAATTATATGAAGATTTACTTTCCTTTAATTTAATATACATAATAAAAATACTGCTAGCAATTTCTAATTAGTTTCTCTTTTTTTTTCAAATCTATATTAACTTAGGATTCAAGTACCACTGTAATACATTTATATAAGCTAATTCTTATAATTGCTTAGTATGGCAAATGGATCAGTTTAAGACCTCAATAATATCAGAATGACAGTAATACTGTTGGATTGCTTTAAGGTGACGTCAACAATAAATGTGTATCAATGATCTTTTACATAAATTATATGACAAACATGCATTCAAGATAGCATTATTTTTTTAAGTGATAAAAATTTAGACATCTATTGAGTTCTTTCAAAAGAGAGGAAGCAAACCCAGACATCTTCTTTACAAGTGGCACTATTGTTAGTTTTATTATTAGATTAAGCATGATAATAACAAACCATTATACTGGGAAAAATAATGTGAAATAAAATTGTAAAATTTTATGTTTTGTAATGCATGAAATAATTTTCCCCAATGTCCAAAAATGTGAGTAAATGATATCAACATCTGAATGCTTTCTGGCAAAAACATCAGTTACAGAAAGAAGTGTGAAAAGGGTTTTTATATTCTCAAACTGCTGGGTGGTTTTACAAACATTTATTAAAGGTCGCCAATAGATGGCTTACCTGGGGTCAAATGAAAGAGTCCCTAAACCATCAAAAGCTATTTCCAATGTTCAGCTGGGAGATCTAAAACAGAGAGTAAAAAAGACAGTTTGTGACAAAGCTGACACACTGTATTCTGGAAGGAGTGAAATCAATTGTGACATTTTTCATTTATTTGTAAATGCCTCCTTGGCAGTACACTCACTCAAAACGACAGTTGCATCTTACAGCAAAGGGGAGGTGATGGTAAAATAGAGGGATCCTGACAGTTGTTTTAATGAGATTTTGCATTAGGGTTACTCTAACATTTTCCCCCCAAAAGGAGCTGGTCCTTCATTATCAATATCATAACTTAGGAATTTGAAATATGCTATCTCTATGAAAATCTAAACAAGCCAGTCCATAATAGCTATTGCCCAGTTTATTTTCCTCTTATGTTTCAATTAGAAGAAAACATTCTAAAGCAGGTGTCTAAATAAATGTCAGCCACACAGACCAATCACCTCTTTTTATTAAAAGAGCACTGTGTTTATAAAAAACAGCAGAGCAGAGTGTGACTGGTCAACTCAAGAAACACTCCCCAGTAACTCAATATTTGTATGCAAATATCAGGAAATACAATTTAAGATAATGTTAAAAGGCTTTACTTTTCAAATTTTAAGTTACTAAGGAAAAAAAATTATCGGCAAGGTGAAGTTTCATTAGTTTTTGTAATTTGAGCAATTCCAAATTAAGCCATCTAAATATTCCACTTTATTTTATTCATTCAGTTGTTTTTTGATCATATGCTAAGAGCTTGGTGCCGTTGAAAAGCACTGTAAACCCACTTCTGAAAAAAGAATATGTCAATTTAATGTTAAGGGAAAATGCAGTTCAATCCAACGCATAGCCCTGTCCCTATCACCTATTAGTCAAAAGTATTGTGCTGAACTGATAAGCCGAATAAAATAAAATCTGTGCACGGCAAATAAAAAGAACATGCATTTTGGCATTTTATATGCCAATGCAATCGTAGCATTGTGGGCTCAAATTCTAGATCATGGAGAAATTATTATAGATCTCAGTCAAGTAACAACTCTCTAGGTTCTAATTTCTTCATCCATAGCAGTGGTCCCCAACCTCTTTGGCACCAGGGACCGGTGTGTCCACCGACTGGGTGGGGAAAGGATGGGGGTGCGGAAGAGCCGATACAGGAAGCACAGGAGGCACTGGAGGCGGAGCTCAGGCTAGCTTCCATGGCAGCCAGGTACTTAACAGGCCAGGAAGGCGCCGGTCCACGGCCGGCGGGTTGGGGACCCTGATCTACAGTTAGTCATATTTACTGCATGCATTTGTTTTAACAATGAAATCAATGCTGGGGCATTCATCTGGAACTCCAAGTTCCAATTCTGGTACTGTTTTCATTCTTGAAAAGACAGGACCTGAAGTCATGCTAATGGACCTACATTCTCTAAACGTTATATGAACTCCTGTCTGTCTTGAATCCTCTTCATCCAGACACAGACATCTGACATCATCTCAGCATTCCCCACAGTCTGAACCAGGATTTCATAAAGGAGAGGCTTAATAAATGGCTGGTACATTGAACTATATTATAAATGAGGTACCAATTGTTCATTCTCTTTCTATTTATGCTATAACTATCTTTGAATAATGATTTCATCTACCTTTTGGAGTATTAAAACACAGCCATAAGGGCCACATATTTTATTTCAGAAGTATGAAAACAACACTGGTTTAACAAGTTCTACACATTTTTAAGAGAAATTTAATATTTTTGTTTTAGACACAAGCCCTTACTTCTTGTGAACCCCACCTGATACATAGAAATATATGAGATATCTTAAGGTCCATTGGTATTTCAAATGTAAATATTAAGAAAAGTTGCATTACAATGCAGACACGTAATCCTGAGGCCCCGCAGAGCAACAATGATTAACAATACACTCTAGAGTATACATTTTAATAGTATCACTCATAAAATCCATGTTTCAAAGGTTACAAAACAGAATCAAGTTTACCAGAAGGCAAATAAATCACCTTGCTTTGCGGTTTCTCCTTTCATCTCTGATTTTTAAATAATCAGCATCATCTCCCTAGAGCAGGTAAACTACACTTATGTGCAAATAAACTACAGGAAGTCCTGAAATCCTTGTGGGGGACTGATTCTCACTGGATTCTGCTCCTTGTAAACTCTACTCCCAGTGTTCATTCAAACTTATTTTTAAAAAGGGAAAGGAGACTTCCGGGAGGTGGTCTTCCCATGGATTTTATTTGCTGGTGATAATTACGATGCACACAATGACGCGGGCTAGATGACGCGGGCTAGAGGGTCGTCCCACTATCGCTCCTGCGCTGCTGTTGAGCGCTCGGTTGAGTGCCCTCAATTCTTGACCCCAAACTGAGAGAGAACTTGAAAAGGCCAACACATAAGCAGAGAGTTATCAAAATAATGACAAGGATAGATGAAATGAGCAAAACCAAAGAATATTGATAAAACTGGTGAAAATTTTTCTGAGGGAAATACCATATATACAAATACAGGTCTAAATAGACTCAAACATCAATAAATACGGTCATTTTTAATGATGTCAATGGGAACTTAATTAGATGATGTTCATAATAGCTTGTTTTAATGCTTTTAGTACCTATAATTCCTTATCTTGTTTCAAGTCTAATGAACTAGTCAATGTCCTTTTTTTACCTCAATAAACTACTTTAACAAATTCATTAATATGTTCACAAAATAATGGGATCAGATAAATGATGAATAAGGTGTCCTAGCCAATATTTTAAGTCACATTTCCTATTTTCTGTTTGCAATATTTTATATTTTCTCTAGGGATATTCCTACAATGCTAATCATGCTATGGGAGTTTATAGTCTAAATGAAAAGAAAAGACTACTATATACAAAACAGTAGCCATTTTTAATCAATAGTCATAGTAAAATCTTATGAGGAGAGGTAATTTTTCCTGTGAAAAATGTATGAAGCATCAAGCTGAAATAAGCTCTCATTTGTGTATTTAGATCTGTTTACTTTAGAACTGGCAAACTTTTTTCTGTAAAGGTCCAGATAGTAAATGTTTTGGCTTTGCTGTCCATATGGTCTCTGTTGCAACTATGCAGCTTTGCTGTTACAAAGTGAAGAAACCATAGACAGTATGTAAACAATGAGCATGGTTGTGTGTTCCAATAAAACATTGTTTATGAAAATAGACTTGAGGGCCAGATGTGGCTTAGGGGAACATAACTTGACAATCCCCAGTCTAGTTCATCATTTTGAGAAGTAATGCATCCCATTTTCGATATGAAACAGAAAGCAAGAAATGGACCGAGGCCAAGTGGAATTTTTGTAGAAACAACCTGAAATCCCAGAACATCAGAGGCATTTATATTTGGATATAATTCAAGGAAATATGATAGATGTTTTTTACTGGCTATTGTTTTATATTATCCATGCAAATTCCTCTCTCCATTGAGACCCATTCTTTAAAACCTGCCAATTAGACAAAGCTCTTCCTAAGTTTGTTGTCATTGAATTTCCTTGGCAATTGAGATAGCTTTGAAAAAACAGTCTACTCATTGAATTTTGACAATTAAAAGCTTAACTACAATTTAAAAATAAAAATAAAAGACATTTTTCTATCAGTCAGATGTACCTCAATTTTATACCTCGTTCCTAGAAATCCAAGCATTCCCCTACATCAGAAAGTAGAACAGAACGAAATTACTACAAGTAACCTTAAGCATCATAACAACTTTCCCCGTTTACTCCACCCTCTATCATGTAATATAACACAGCACATTCAAAATTCTGAATATAGAATGTTGTTAGTAATTGTAACATGGCTCTCAATTATTTCAGTGATAAAGCATTAATAAAAATTTCACTGTTACAAACCGCAAATGCTATCTGAAATTCAACTTATTCAGACTTCTCTAATAATGTTTCCTATAGAAGTTACAAAAGCAATGATGTTACCACAAATAATAATAATACCTAATAAATATTAATTATTATATTCCAGGCAATATATCCAGTCACACACATTTATTAAATCAATTAATACTCCAAGCAGTCCTACATAATGCAGGTACTATTATTACTCTCATTATATAATGATGAAGACACAGTGCCACAGAGAGATGCTTGTCCAAGTCACTGGGTTAGTAAGCAGCAATGTTAGGATTTAAAAGCAGGTGTTTTAGCTCTAAATGCTAATGAGGCCAAGACTATGATTCAGTGTCTGCAGAGGAATGTTATCCTGCTAGCACAGCTAGTGTGCCCTACACTCTGCCTGGAAAAAAACGCTGGCAAAGAGGATCATGAAACAAGGGTTGGAGCTAAATACGGAGAAGTACAAGCCAAAAGTGGTAGATGGAGAGAGGAAAACTCCTGAAAGCATACAGCTGGGAATCCAAAAGCTATTTAGTCAACAAATACTCCAGACATGGCCGGCACATTGATTTCAGGCTATGGAATCAGATCAGCCTTTTAAAATCCTAGATCCACTATTTAGTAGGTAGCTTTTTAATAACTTAAAACGTATGAAGTTCAGACTCTTCTTATATAAAATAAGGGAAACATTCAGGGTTGTTTTTTAGAAATACTATAAAGATTAAATGGCTTTATGTGGGCCTGATATGTACTGGTGCCCCCATATGGTAGCTGCTATTATTATTCAGGGTTTTGTATGTTTATTTTTAATTATAGAAGTGGCAAAGAGTGGTTATGTTAACAAGTTAAACGATGGCAGATTTCTGGATAAAAATGGTATCCAATCATTTGAATGTCTTATCCACATAACTTTGGGCTTCTCAAAATTCACTGATTATCTATCATGTGCTAGATACCACATTAAAAAAAAACAAACAATTATGGTTAATCATAAAGACAAACCCTCTAGAAGATTTACTAATTTCTCCACCTTCATCTGAAGATATTATATGTACACAACTATTAAGTTATATGCATATATATGAATATTAATAAGCCATAAGAAGGAATGAGATCTTGGCATTTGCAATGACACAGATAAACCTCGAGGGAATTATGCTAAGCAAAACAATTCAGACAGAAAAAGGTAAATCCCATATGATCTCAGTTACACGTGGAACCTAAAAGCAAAAACAAAGCTGAGCTCATAAATATGGAGAAAAGATTGGTGGTTGCCTGAGGAGGGGGTGAAATGGGTGAAGGAGGTTAAAAAGGTAAAAAATTCCATTTATGAATAACTAAGTCATGGGAATGTAACATATAGCATGATGACTATAGTAAATAATACTGTATTGCATATTTGAAAGTAGCTAGGAAAGCTGATCTTAAAAGTTCTCATCACAAGAAAAATAATTTTGTAACTATGTATGATGATGGATGTTAACTGGATTTATTGTGGTTATCATTTTGTAACATAGACACACATTGGGTTGTTGCATCGTATACATGAAACTAATATAATGCTTTATCAGTTATTACTCAATAAAAAGATAAGTATTTATTATACTTGTTCTGTTCACAAACTTAATTTTAAAAAAGAAAAAAGCAACATAATGTTAAAAACACATGATTATGATGACTAAAACAGTAAGGCATAAACATATTTAAGCATAATTTGGTGATGGCCTAGCAATAGAATAGTGGCAAAGACATAAATAAGGAAAGACATTTTCCCACAGATGAGATAAATAAGCAGTATAAAGCCTTAGGTGGGTTAGTTCCAGTAGGGAGCAAAATCCTGTGAGGTGCAACTCCTCTTTCATCGGTTTTCAATTCATCCAGCTAGTAAGTAATAAGCAGCTATTCTTGCTTGTATCACTCTATTGTTGCCATCCTGTTTGGGGCCTGTATTCAAACTTAAACCAATGTATTATGTATCTTTTTTTATAGCAAAGCTTAAGTAAAACACACTTGTATAGGAGATTTCAGAATGCTTCATTAGGTCACCATCGCTGATCGGTTTTTACAGAGATTATGGTTGGTGTGAATTAAGCCAAAATCACCCTGAAATGACAGAATATGAGTTATGACTATAAATTTTTTAACTTATCAAGTATAACCAAAATTTATGCACACAAATGATGTGTTTTTCTCATGGGATGTTCTACATGGATTTCAATGGTACTGCCATTGTTGAAGCAATTTAATAAAACAAATGAGAGGTTGTTAAACATCATTCTTATCACCTAAAAAGGGTAATTGTCTCAAAGTTCAGGGTAATGTGATCCGACTGCCGAAAAAGACCATTCAACTCTATTAATCCCAGAACAAAGTAGAGGACACATAATGATCCCACTGTACTCCGGGATATACAGAATGCCATTGTATGTGGCCTTTTTAAAGGGATGTTGAAAACAGAAGGGTAAGAAAAGGGCAATGAAAGAAGGACAGGAAATACATACCCCCCCCCCAAAAAAATGCCTTTCATGCATTCACTCATTTTAACAACTTTGCTGAGGGCTAACCTTGATCTTAACGTGGAAGATTTGGAATGACTTGTTTCAAAACACCTATGAGAAAAAATTTTCCTTGAAAAAGTTATTCCCATATTTAATATAAAATATGTATATTCGGTACTCTCTCCAAATGTTGGTTTGAGCCATAATAATTATCTCTAATAAAACTCTCATTAATAATTTTGTCTGATGTGATGTCTTGTAGGGGGGATGTGTATGTGTGTGTATAAAAGAAACCAAAAGACGGAGACAGAGAGAGATACACAAAGAAAGAGGGGGGGAGGTACCTCGCTGACTCACAGAAATTAAAATATGTCTTTATAATGTCAGAGCTTTCCCAACTCCAAAAAATTTAAATAACTGGGCCTTTGCCTTAAACACTAAGTCCAGAATACAAAGACTTGTAAGGTAAGGGCTGATACTTCTGCTTCCTTAAAAAGTCTGCCACGTTCTGGTCTTTGAAAGGGCAACTGGGACAACCAGGTGCTTAATGCAAATAGACCTAAACTTTAAAAAAAGAATGATTTATCTATCCTTTCCTTCAGATATCGTCTAGCTGCAGAATGGGTAAAGGAAAGAGGTTTGTTTGGGCTGGAGCGCCACATTTATTAAGACTCATAAACAAGAGAAAACGTAAATATGGAAGAAATTTCATCTGGCTGTAGTACAGAATATGAAGGAAAATAGCAAGAGATGAAGTTATACATGTAACCAAAAGCCTATTAATAAAGAGCCTTCCAGATCATGTTAAGGTAATTACAGTTTATTCTGAGGTTAATGGAGAATCCTCGAAAGATGTGAGGCAGGGCTGTGACTTACTTCCTAGTTAGGACATTCTTTTATTCTTCTGTCTCAAGTATGAAGAATGGATTTGGAAAGATTAAAAGCCAAGGGACCAGTTACGAAGCTGTAGTATTAGTCAGGTGAAAAATGATAGTGGACTCAACTAATGAAGTTGAAATAGATGCAGAGATAGATATTAACTTGTAGAGATGGGTGTCAAAATGAATAGATATGAATGTTATCAAGGGGGTAGAATTAACTGGACTCGTTAAATAACTGGTTTTGAAGAATATGGACAGTATAATACACTGGGTGAAAACATAAGAAATAAAGTAAGGGAAAAAAGTCAACATTTTAGAGGTACTTGCTCCTGGAATGTGACATTTGCAGCTCCACTAAGAGAAACAAAGGGATACAGTTATAAAATGCATGAATCACTAAAATGCAGTTTTGTTTGCTGATGTTGTAGGCATTCTAGTAATCAAAATGGCATTTGGGTCAACCTGCCATTTTTTCTCTATATCCACATTTTAAGCTATTTCTTTTTCTCTCTTCTCCTACTCTACATCTTTCTTCTAATCTCTTTTGCCCATGTCAAATGTCTACTGTTATCTAAGAATAGTATTAGAACTGAACAAGAGGATTATTTCCTCTTTCTAAGGCATCATTTTAGACAGTTTACAAACTTGTCTCAGACAGCCTTAACTCACTGCTGTCAGTGATGTTCCCCAAGCATAATTCCATCATTAAACAAAATTCTATCCAATCTAAAATCTATTCCTTTGCCTTCAGTTTCCAATTTTATTGAGACAATTGACATACATTACTGAATCAATTTAAGGTATACAGCATAATGGTTTTACTTACATACTCATATACAGGGTGGGACAAAAGTAGGTTTACAGTTGTTCATATGGAAAATAATGCAATAATTAATAAATAATAATACAAGAATAAATGGTTTCATGTACTCAAAATAGTCAACCAACTTTTGTCTCACCCTGTATTGTGAAATAATTACTGAAGTAACTTACTGAAGTTAGCATCTTATAACACACTAAAAAGAGAAAGCAATATTTTTTCCTGTGATAAAAACTCTTAAGATTTACTCTCTTAACAACTTTTATAAATATCATATAATAGTGTTAACTATAATCATCATGTTATACAGTATCTCCCCGATACCTATTTATTGTACAACTGGAAGACGTACCTTTTAAAGACCTTTCTCCAAATCTCCCAACCTTGCCTCTAGTAAACAGAAATCTGATCTTTTTCTATGAATAAAGTTTCTTGTGTATTTTTGTTTTTTAGATTCTGCATATAAGTAAGATCATAAAGTGTCTTTTCTCTAACATATTTCCCTGAGTATAATACCCTTAAAGTCCATCTATATTGCCATAAATATCAGGATTTCCTACATTTTTATCCTGAAATATTATTCCACAGATTACTCCACTATGTGTGTGTGTGTGTGTGTGTGTGTGTGTGTGTATTCAGGTCTGTCCAGAAAAAAATTGAGCCATTGTTAATATAAGAGAACAGTTTGCAACATCAATATCACCTGGTAGCCAAGGAGTAGACCGGAATGTACATGCATGAACAATGGCAACTTCACTTTATTAGTCAGTTGGGGGCAGTAGATTCCATTGAGTGAGCATGTGTACTGTGTGGTTGTTGCACTCAAAATAACTAAGTAGAGCAATGAATCTGCATCAAATTTTGCATTGAGCTTGAGCATTCCTCCACAGAAACTATTCAGATGATTCAGAAGGCTGTTGGGAACAACGCAATGAGTGCAGCACAAATAAAAGTGTGGCACAAGTGTTTCAAAGATGTTTGAGGAGTTCTTGAAAGTGATCCACATACTGGAAGGCCTGCAACAAGCAGAACACCTGAAAATGTTGAATGTGTTTGGGTTGCAATCAAGAAAGGTTGGCAACTGACTAGAAACTGATCTGGGGATTTCAAAAACTACCCTGCCTAGAATTGGACAGCTGCAGCTACAGGCAACTGGTGATTGGCAGCTTCATCATGAACATACACCTGCTCATGCATCATGTCTCATGCAGTGTTTTTTGGTGAAACATCGAACCACCCCGGTGACTCAGACCCCTACAGCCCAGGTATGGCACCCTGTGGCTTCTGGCTTTTCCCAAAACTAAAATCACCTTTGAAAGGGAGGAGATTTCAGGTCATCATTCAGGAAAATACGATGGAGAACCTGATGGTGATTCCAATAAAGGATTTTGCAGAGCATTTTGAACAGTGGAAGAGACGCTGGGAGAACTGTGTGAGGCTCCAAGGTGCCTACTTTGAAGGGGACTGAGGCGTCATTGTCCTTTGTACAATATTTCCTGTACGTTGTATCTTCAGTAAATGACTCTCTTTTTCATAGCATGTGGCTGGATACTTTCTGGACAGACTTCGTATATAGGAAACAAAATGTCTCTATCCACTTATCCACAGATGAGATGAACACAACTTGTTTCCATGTCTTGGCAATTGTAAATATTGCTGTTAACATGGGAGTGCTGATATATTTGAAGTTTCATTTTTTTGGATAGATTTCTAGAAGTAGAATTGTTGGTTCTTATAATAGTTCTCTATTTTTTTTTTTAATTTTCTGAGGATCCTCCACATGTCCATACTGCTTTGCAGAGTGGCTGACCAATCCACATTCCCCACAATGTGCACAAGGGTTCCTTTCTCTCCAAATTCTCACCAACACTTGTGTCTTTTTGATAATAGCCACTCTAACAAGTATTAGGTGATATCCCATTGTGGATTTAATTTTCATTTTCCTAATGACTACTGATGTTGAGCACCTTTTCATGTACCTGTTGGCCTTTGTATACCATCTTTTAAAAAAAGTCTCTTCAGGTTCTTCACCATTTTTTAGATGAGAATATTTGTGGGCTTACTATTAAGTTGTATAAGTTCTTTATATATTTTGCATATTAGCCCTTTATTATATATATGATTTTAATTTTTTTCTCATACTGTAGGTTAACTTTTCTCTTTGCTAACAGTTTCTTTTGCTGTGAAGATTTTTATTTTTAGGCATAACAGCTTGTTCATTTTTATTTTGTTGCTTGTGCTTAGGGTATCATCTGCAAAAATCATTGCCAAGAATCATGTCAAGAAACTTTTTCCTTGTGTCTTGTTCTAGGAATTTCATGGTTTTGGAATTTACGTCTTTAATTCATTTAACTGTGTCAGTGATGTAAACTAAGGGTCTAGGTTCATTCTTTTACATGTGACTATCTAATTTTCTTAGCACAATTTGTTGAAAAGGTTTTCTTTTCTTCATTATTCTTGGTTCCCTTGACAAATATTAGTTGACTATATATGCTTGGGTGTATTTATAAGCTCTCTATTCTGTTCTGTTAATCTATGTGTATGTTTACATGCCAAATAGTAATATACTATTTTGACTACAATAGCTTATAATATAGCCTGAAATCAGAAGTGTGATGCCTCCCACTTTGTTCTTCTCAGGATTTCTTTGGAGTCTTTTATGGCTCCATATAAATTTTATGAGTGTTTTTTTAAATTTTTTACTTTTGTGTTATATGCCACTGAAATCTTCATAGGGGTTGCATCAAATCTATAAATGGCTGTGGGTAGTATGAACATTTTAATAATATTAATTCTTCTAATCTATGAACAAAAGATATTACATTTGTGTCTTCTCCAGCTTCTTTCATGAGTGTCATTAGTGTCATTTGCAGAGTGAAGATCTTTCATCTCCTAATAAAGTGTGTTCCTAAGTAATTTATTATTTTTGATGCCATTGTAAATGGTATTATTTTCTTAATTTCTTTTTTAGATAATTTGTTACTGTCCAAAGGTGCTACTGATTTTGTATGTTAACTTTGTGCCCTGCGACTTCACTGAATTCCTCGGTTAGATCAGTTTTTTGGTGGATTCTTTAGATTTACTATCTAATATCACATCATTAAAAAATGATGATAGTTTTAAGTCTCCCTTTACAACTTAAATGCCTTTTTCGTTTTCTTACCTGATTGTTCTGGTTAGGACTTCCCATACTATGTTGAATAGGAATAGTAAAAAAAAAAAAAAAAAAAAAGAGAATGCTAGTCTTGTTCCTGGTCTTAAAAAGCTTTCGATCTTTCAACGTTGAAATGATCATGCCTTTTTTCTTTCACTTTATTAATGTGCTGTATCACATTGTTTGACTTGTATATGTTGTGCCATTCTTACATCCCTGGTCTAAAGCTCACTTAATCATGATGAGTGATCCTTTTAATATGCAGCCCAATTTAGTTGGCTAGTTTACTAAGAATATTCCATCTATAGACATAACAGATAGTTGTACTGTCTTTTTCTGTGTTTGGCATCAGCAATACTAGTCTTGGAAAATAAATTTAGGAGTATGTCCTCCTTTTCAAGTTTTTTAAAAGTTTGATGTAAATTCTTCATTATAAAATTCACCAGTTAGAACTCACCTGGTCACAAGTTTTTTTATTAGGATAGTTTTGATTACTAATTAAATCTCATTACTAGCAATTGGTCTATTTAGACTTGCTCTTTTTTCCTGACTCAGTGTTAGAAGTGTGTATGTTTCTAAGAATTTTCCTTCTAGGTTGTCGAGTTTGTTGTTGCATACTTGTTTATAGTAGTATTTTATGATTCTTTTTATTTTTGTAGCATCAGTTTAAGGTCTTTTTTTCTTTCCATTTATAATTTTCTTGATGTGGGTCCTCTCTTTTTCCTTAGTTTAGCTAAAGTTTTCTTCATTTTGTCCCTCTTTTAAAAGAACCAGCTCTTAATTTGGCTGATCTTTTCTATTGTTTTCTTGTTTTCTATTTCATTTACCTCTGCTCTAATCTTCACTATTTTCTTCCTTCCGCTTAATTTGGGTTCAGTTTGTTCTTTTTTCTAGTTCCTTTAGGCATACAGTTGGGTTGTTTATTTGAGAACTTTTTGCTTCATTACATATGTATTTATTGCTGTAAATTTTTTTCTTAGAATTGCTTTTGCTGCTTCACCTACATTTTGGTACTCTATATTTCCACTTTTATCTCAAGATATCTTTTATTTTCCCTTTAACATTTTTGATCCATTGCTTGTTCAGGAGAGTTTTGTTTAATTTCCATGTATTCATGCATTTCTAATTTTCTTCTTGTTAATTGATTTTTACTTTCATACCATGGAGGTCAGGAAAGATATTTCGCTATGATTTTAATATTTCTGAATTTGTTAAGACTTCTTTTGTGGTCTAACATATGGTCTAGCCTACGAATTCCATGTGCACTTGAGAAGAATGTATATTCTACTCTTCTCAGATAGAATATGTTCTGCATATGTAAGTTAAGTCCATTTGATCGATAGTCTTATTAAAACTCACTATTCCCATACGGATTCTCAGTCTGGATGATTTATCCATTGTTGAGAGTGGAGAATTAAAGCGCCAACTATTAATGTATTTTTTCTTATTTCTCCTTTAAGTTCTGTTAGTTTTATGTATTTAGGTGTTTTGATGTAGAGTACATATTTATAGTTGTTACATCTTCTTGACATTTTGACCCCAATTTTCACCATTTTATAATGACTTTGTCTCTTTTTACCATATTTAGTTAAAAGTTTATTATAGTTGATATAGTATATCTATCTTTGGTTTGGGTTTGTTTTGGTTTGGTTACCATTTGCTTGACATATCTTCCATCCTTTTAGTCTATGTGTCTTTTTAAGGCTAAATTAAGCCTCCTGTAGGCAGCAAACTACTGAATCTTGACTTTCTTTCAGCCATTCTATGTATTTTGATTACAGAATTTAATCAATATGCTTAAAGTAATTATTAATAATGACTGAACTATCACCAATTTGTTAATATTTTGGTAATTGTTTTCTGGTTGTTTTGTAGGTCCTTTGTTTCTTGTTTCTTATTCTGCTGTCTTTTTTGATGTTTGTTGTCTCATGGCATCAGTGTGCTGTGACTTCTTTATCATATTCTTTTGTGTAATTACTAGAGATTACCATGAGGCTCACATAATTTATAATTCTAACACCTAATTATAAAATGGTAACAATTTAACTTCAATAGATTTCCCAAGCTGTGCCCTTCTATTTCTACTTCTTCTGTTTAGACTGATGTTAAAATTTATATTTTTATACTGTGTAACTAATAATAGATTATGATAGTTATTATTTTTACTACATTTGTTTATCAACTTTTAAATAGAGTTGTATATGAATAATGCACCACCACTGACATATTACAAAATCCAGCTTTTACAATATAGGTGATTTTTACACTGCCTTCTTAGGTTTTTATGTTGTTAATTACCATCCTTCTATTGTCATTCAAATAACTCCCTTTAGCATTTAGCATTTCTTATAAGGCAGGTCTAGTGGTGATGAACACCTTTAGCTTTCATTTCTTTGGAAAAATCTTTTATCACTCCTTCATTTCTTAAGACAACTTCACCAAGTATTGACAGTACTTTTCTTTCAATATTTTGAATATGTCATTCCATTCTCTTGTGGCCTGAGAAGTTTCTGTTGAAAATCTGCCATAGTCTTACAGGGGTTCCACTGTATGTAACTTTTCTCTTTTCTCCTGTTGCTTTTAAATTACTTCCTTTATCTTTGACTGTTGACAGTTATAGTATGTGTCTGTAGCCCTATTCAGAATCTACCTGTTGGGGCCCTTTAATCCAGATGTCTATTTCTATAGATGTCTATTTCTATTTCTGGAAAGTTTTTTTAGCCATTACGGATTTAAATATACTTTGTGTTCCTTTCTATTTCTATTCTCCTTCTAGAATTTGCATATATAAATATTATTCCTTTTCATTGTGTCCCATGTCCCATAGGCTTTCTTCATTCCTTTTCATTATTTCTTTTTGTTCCTCTAACTGCATACTTTCAAATGTCTTATCTTCCATGTCACTAATTCTTTCTCCTGCATGGAATTCTTTGGTTTAGTTATTATATTTTTTAGTTCAAAGGTTTCTGGGGGAGGGTTGTTATAATTCCAGTTCTTTCACTTTTCATTTTGTTTATGCATTGTTTTTCTAGTTTTATTTAGTTGTCTTTGTGTTCTCACAGTTCACAAACTTCTTTAAGTGGGTTATTCTGAATTTTTTTATCTGACAATTAATCTCCATTTCTTTAGGATCAGTTATTACAGCTCTATTAGTTTCCTTTGTTGGTATCAGTTACCTGATTTTTTAATCCTGGTTCTTTATATTGGGATCTGTGCATTTAAGTAAATTGTCTCCTAGACTTTGCAGGTTCAGTTTGACAGAGAAAATTTTCACCAGTCAACTCAGGTTTCTGGATGTGTCTGCTAACCTCCTTGGCCAGGTAGGGACTGCTATTAAGATCTATTTTTGGGTGAGGCACCTGTTCAAGCACTGAGGTTGTGACAGGGTTGTGCCACTGACTGACAATAGCTGGATAGGACTGCTGGCTTGATTCCCTGCCCAGGTAGGCTGTAATAAGACCTTCATGGTTGCTTGGATACTCTGGCCAGGTTTTCTAGATGGTCAGGACTGGGTACTATATTTAGCAGTGGGCAGGGCTATGAATTAGGCTCCCTGGCCTAGTGGAGCAGCAGGATGAGACCCAAGACCTGCATAAGTCATTGTTTGGAACCCCTAGTCAGGCAAGAGTGTGCATTCAATATCCTGGTCAGGTGAGGCTACCAGTTATGCTCAGCAGGTATGGAAAGTCATGAGCCCTACTGTCTGTTCATGTGAAGGCATGGCTGTTGGATGAGCTACACAGCTTCCTGTGTGGTCTGGTAAGGGTCTCTGGTTGGGGGAGCTGAAGGCTATATTCAGCAATAAGTGGAGTTATGAATTAATTTTCCTGCCTGGGCCCAGAGGGAGAAGCAGCTCCAAGCCCACTAATGCTGACCTGTGCCCCCAATTCCCTGCACAAACAGGACCACTAGCTTACCTGTGGGGGTTGTCAGCTCTGCCTACCTGCTTCTCTGCTTAAGAGTTGATGGGTTTTGCAGCTTCTAGGTGTTCTTGCCAAACTCTCTTGTGAGATGATAATGGGGACCATACCACTAAGCTTGTGTAGCAGACTCAGACTCCTGCCTGGGCAGGAAGGAGAGAATCCACTTCAAGAAAGTTGCAGATTTTCCTGAAAAACTTTCTGGTCCTGAAGGGCTGGAAGCCATGACCAGCAGTGGGAGGGGCTATGACTAGGTTCTTCTGCCTGGCTATAAGCAGATAAGGCTCCAGAGCCAGCAAAACTCATTTGGGGACCCTGTTTAGGTAGACCTGTACCCCACTGAGTCCCCTGGTAAGACAACTACTGACTTAGTTCCACAGGTGAGCAAGCTGCTGGCTGGAACTACTAGGGTGCTGCAGCAAGGACAAGATCCAAGTGATGGTTATTGCAGACCTCTTCTCTCTTCTCTGTCACAGTCAGATTCCCAGGGGTTGAGCCCCACAGAGAACCCTGTGGTCCCTGAAGTTAAACCAGGGGAGGGGTTTTTTGTGAAGCAAACCACAATTCTGGGTAGGAGGTGCTAGATCTCACCCCTGGGCTCTCTCAACCACAGAAACCGTAGGTTCAGGAGATACCTCTCTGCGTGATGTCGCACGAGCCTGGGGGAACAGCAATGTGGTCAGCATGTAGCCTTTCCTCTTACCCTTCTAATGCAGTTTGATGATCTCTGTGGTGCACCGGGGTGCTTCAGCCTCACTACCGTCCATGTTCCAGAATTCTCTCAGTGGTGGTTTCTCCATGAATATTTGCTACTCATCCTGTGATTGGCACTAAAGTAGGGAGGGGTCTACATCACCATCTTGGTGATACCGCTCCTCCCTATTCCTCAGCCTTTAGGGTTTTCCTGATTATCATTTCTCTGACTTCAACCAGTTACTTCTCCAAAAGGCTTTTCTATTTTGAACAAATAATTACTTGTTTTAAAATTGATAGCTTATCTATATTTGTCACTGTAGTGCCTGATATGTAAGCTATCCTTTCCAGAATAACAAATAAACACTGTAAAATGTGCTAAATACTATTTATAATGCAAACATATACTAAGAGCTATAACATAGTTTAGTATTTACTATTTGCTCAGCTCTATTCAAAAGATTTTAGATGCATCATTTCATTTTCAAGGTAGATTAATTTTGCCCCTATTTTTAAAGATGAAAAAATAAAGCTTGTCCAAGGATACATAGCACGTGGTGCACGTGGTGGAACAGAATTTGAGAGGTCTGTCCAGGAAGTATCCAGCCACGTAGTGTTAAAAAATAGTTACATTTACTGAGGAAGACACAAGATACAGGAAACATCATACACAGGACAATGATGCCTCAGTCCCCTTCAAAGTACGCACTTTGGGGACTCACACAGTTCTCCCAGCATCTGTTCCACTGTTCAAAACTCTCTGCAAAATCCGTTATTGGAATCACCAGCAGCTGCTGCATTGGATTTTCCTGAATCTCTTTGATGGTCTGAAATCTTTTCCCTTTCAAAGGTGATTTTAGTTTTGGGAAAAGCCAGACATCACAGTGTGCCAAGTCTGGGGTGTAGGGGGGCTGAGATACCTGGGTGATTTGATATTTTGACAAAAAACTGCATGAGATGTGAAGCATGATTGGTCAGTCGTGTTGTCATGATGAAGCTGCCAATCAGCAGTTGCCTAGAGCTGTGACCGTTTTGGGCATACTGCATGTTTCAACCAGTGAAGAACATTGAGGTAGTTCTCCTTATTAATTGTTTGGCCTGGAGGGGCGTACTCATGATGGACAGCACCTTCCCAATCAAAAAACACAGTTAACACAGTCTTGATCTTGCTGCAACTTTGTCATGTCTTCCTTGGGCACGGAGAGCCAGACAGCTTCCATTGGGACAACAGGGCCTTCGTTTCCGGATCATAGCTGTAGACCCATGATTCATCTCCAGTTTTGACCTTCCTGAGGAAACCTGGTTCACAGGTAGAGGTTTGAATAGTCATTAGCAACTGCAGCATGATGTTCCTTCTGCTCTAGTAGCTGAGGCCATGGAATAAGCTTTGCCATGACATATTTTATGCCAAGATCCTGCGTGAAAATCTCAGAGTAGTTTTTGGAATCCCCAGATCAGCTTCTAGGTCTAGCACTGTCAGTTGCAGATATTTGTTGATTGCAGCCCAAACACGTTCAACATTCTCAGGTGTTCTGCTTGTTGCAGGCCTTCCAGAATATGGATCACTTTGAAGAGATTCTCAACCATCTTTGAAGCATTTGTGCTATACTTGTATTTGTACTGCGCTCAATACATCATCCCCCAAAACCTTCTGAATCATCCGAATAGTTTCTACACAGGAATGTTTGCGCTTAACACAAAATTTGACACAGAATCATTGCTCTACTCATTTTGAATGTGACAGCCACACAGTACACATGCTCACTAAACAGCATCTCCCTCCCCCATTGAATAATACAGTGAGGTTGTCATCATTCACACATGCACATTCCAGTCCACTCCCCACAGCTGCCACGTTATTCATGTCATGCAAACCATTTTCATTATATTAATGGCTGGACTTCTGGACAGACCTTGTATTTTTTTTACTCGAAATCCACATTTTTTATAGTCACAGGTTGTAAAAGAATAAGCCCAACAGAAAAGGGCCATCCTTTACATTTACTGTGATCAAACCATCCTCAATGCCTCAATAAATTACATTCTTCGCCATCTGATATGCCTTTTCTGAAATACTGTTTCCCATGCTTTTAGCACTTACTCCAAACTCAACCCATGATGCCTTCCTGTTTAATAATGCTCCACTTTGATGTTCCTGTAGAGTCTTTGCTTCATTTCTAAAACATATTAGGTGTATAAAATCCGAACTCATTTGTACACATTGTTTATAAGTAATATCACAGGTGAATATTCTATGACCTCATCTAGATATTAAGAGCCTTGGAAACAGGTATCAACTCAACATTTCTTTTGAGAACCTCGTGGTGCCTAGTGCAGTAATTTATAAATGATGGCATGTCAGCCATTCTTTTCGGAGCACAGTTCAATAAAAAAGTAACATTACTGAATAAAAAGCAGTACTATTATTTTCTGAATTGTCTTTATTTATTCTTTTCAGCGGTTAATAATAAAATGCACATATGATCAAGGAAAAAATATAAGAACATATATAAAATTTTGAAAAAACAGTAAGCAGTAATATGAAAGCAAACCTTACTTTCATGAAAAAGGAACCTTTCTGATATATGGATAATTTATCCTATTCATGTATACAGCTCATTTTCATTTCCCTAACAAAAGGTTATATAAAACTATTTAGTAATTAATCAATTTGTTTATACTCAACAAATAAAAATGTAATCAATCTTCAATTAAATCAATAGGTATAAATGAATATATACATTTAATATACATGTTTTAAATTGGGGAGTTTATATTACAATTAGTTATATATTATAGATAATTTCATATTATTCTTCACATGATCTTTTAATGGAACTTAAGACATCAGTAATTTTTGTTACTCTTCATCAGAATTACAATTGAGGCAGCAAAATCTGGAATGCCACCACAGCCATCAAATCTCTGGTAGAAAATACACATCTTCAATTTTTTAAAATTAAAATAGAAATATAAAATGCAAAAATACAGAATATCATTTTACAAATATAATGGGGTAGAAAAGTCATTATCTTAACAGTGGGCTCAAAAACTTAGGAAAAAAATCAATGATTTACTGGGTGAAAGTAGGACTAGTACAGTAGGTTCTAATACAATCAAAGAGGTAGCTAAACTACTTTTCACTGGAAGTGAACATTTTAAAGGTGAGGGGTGGGGTTAGAGAGAAGAGATTTGAGGAGAAGAGCATTAGAGAAAAAGGACATCTGCAAGAATGAATTAGCCAAAGGCTGGGCACAGGGCTAAACAAGTTGGTAAAATAAAAATCTGATGTTACAGTAACAAAAGAGCTTTTAAAAACAGGGATGTTCCATTCTATGTGAAATTGTTTGTATCACTCATCGTAATGTCCAAACCCAGATATTTAATAAAATATAATCTCATAGGTCTTTGTGAGTGGATTTTGTAAATGAAGCTGAGTATCATATCTGAGTCAACAGTGTAGAGAATAAACTTAGGAAGCACCAATGTAACAAGAGAATCTCTAAACTGATTCCATTCAATAAAAGCAAGATTTTACAGAAAACAACAACATTGACAATATGAAACACCTCATTCACCACCCCCCACAAGGGTTTTCGGACTTCACAGGACACGATGTGGGGTTCTAGCTGATCTAACCAATATTAAAAAAAAAAGACATACCCTAACAAATATTAGAAATTTATATAAAATTCTACATGGGCCAATTATATAATTTTAACCATAATTACAATATATATTCATTTTAAATGACTAGAATAATCAAATTAGTGTGGTACTTATGAGAAAGGAAGAAAAAAAGACAGGTATTTGTAACTAAATGAGTAATCCATGAACAGATGGCGGTACGTAAGACATCAACGTACCAGTGAAATTCAAACCTATTTTGGCACTGGACGTCTTCATTCAAAAAAAATTGTAGATAGCAGAAAGCAGACTTACACTTCTTCCTTAATAAGAAAACCACAATAAATATATAAAAACACTTTTCCAACATTGATCAACAGATAATACTGGACTGTGACTTCTGAGGGAAGGGAACCAAGAAAAGTGAGCCCTACGATTGCCCCAGTTTGGTGCTTAGGAGGACAGTTTCCGAGAAGTAGCTTGGAATTAAGAAGCCAAACAGACCTTGGCCACCTCACTGAGTTGAGGAGATAGAGACTGTAGTTTGGGGAGGCCAAGACAGCATCAAATTGTGGGAAAGAATTACAAGGATATGGACGCAACATGGGGAGAGAAAGCTCTAAAAATCTACATGGAGGTTATCCCAGTACTTGGGTGGCTATTAATCTATCTTATGCAAGTAGAAATCACTTGAAACCAAGAAAAGGATCACTATAAAAAGAATCACTATAAAATAAACAATTCTCAGAGCTCACAATATTTGGGAGAAAAATGTCCACCATTTACAAGGGCAACACATCAAAGATTATGAAAAAAAGAAGAAAAACTTTCAGGGGAAAAAAAGCTCATGCAGAAAATCCTGAGGAATCTATACAAAGCTATTAGAACAGATAAAAGAATTTAACAAGTGTGCAGGATATAAAATCATTATACAAAAATCAATTGTATTTTATATACTAGCAACAATTAAAAATTTTAAAAAATTAAGTGCCACTCGAAATAACATCAAAATACGAGTGATTTTTTTTTAATTTTGCAAGACTTGTACCCTGCCATCTATAAAACACTGCTGAAACAAGCTAAAGACTTAAATAAAAAGACATACCATGTTAATAAAATGAAGATTCAATATTATTACAACATCAATTGTCTCTAAACTGCTCCCTCCAAATTTATTCAACCAAATCAAAACGAAAATTTCAGCAGCTATTGTTGTACATGTTGACATACTGCTTTGCATCTAATTTATATTTAGATGCAAAGGTCCATAGTAATTAAGGAAATGCAAGTTAAAACCACAGTTAGGTACAACTACTCGCCCACTAGAATAGCTAAAACTAAAGAGACTGACAATACTAAGTATGGCAAGCATGTCAAACTAGAATTCTCACACATTGCTGGTGGGTATGCAAAATGATACAGACATTTAAAAAAACCCTTTGCCAGATTCTCATGGAGTTTCATACACTACCCAGTAATCCTGCTGAGGCAGATCTTATCCTAAAGACATAAGAACATAAGGCCACATGTCCTGTGTAAGAATGTCCTTAGTAACTTTTCACAACAGCTAAAACTCCTATCAGACAGTCGTATGTGAATGGATAAGCAAATTGTAGAATATCCATATCAGTAAATACTATTCAGCAATAAAAAGGAACAAACTACTTGAGCATGAATAACATGGATGAATCTCACATGCATTATCTACCTCCTGTATTATTTATATGAACTTTTTAGAAAATCCCAAACCATGGTATAGAAAGCAGATCAATACCTGCCAGAGGCCAGCAGTAGAAGTGGGTCAACTGCAAAGAACAAAGGGGGATGTTGTGGTGATCAAAATGTTCTCTATTTTGAAGGTTGTGGCGACTATACAACTTTATTAATGTATGCATTATATATGTATTTTTTGTAGTTCAATAAAGCCGATTCTTAAGAAACTGTACATTTGGCCCTATAAATGGTGTTAGATGTAAACTAGACTTAGTGGTGAACATTTTGCAAAATATATAAAAATTGAATCATTATATTGTGCACCTGAAATTAATATAATGTTTTATGTCAATTATACTTCAATTTTAAAGAAGGAACTTCATTCCATGGCTGGTGTGGCTTAGTGGATTGAGCGTCGGCCTGCAAACCAAAGAGTCACTGGTTCAATTCCCAGTCAGGGCACATGCCTGGGTTGCAGGCCAGGTCCCCCATAGAGGGCATGCAAGAGGCAACCACACATTGATGTTTCTCTCCATCTTTCTCCTTCTCTTCCCCTTTCTCTAGAAATAAGTAAATAAATCTTTAAAAAAAGGAAGTTCATTAAAAGTAAAAAGCGAATAAGAAAAATATCATTTATATTTCAGTAGAGGTATAAGGAAGGTAAGAAAAGAACCCCAGTTACTTAGTTTCCAACATCCCCTGACAGCACATCATGAAATGCCTAGATCTCCTCAGAACACTATTTGAAAACATCTACGGTAACTGAAGCATTTCAAATCAATGAGGAAGGTGGGGCTATCCATTAAGTGGTACTGTGTCAATAGTCTAGCCATTTCGAAACAAAATTAGTCAGACTCTTGCCTCAAATCATACATAAGAATAAATTTTTCATGGGTTAAACATTAAAAACTAACAAAAGAAAATGTAAATAATTAGCCACATAACTTTGTGGAAAGCAAGCTTTTATAAGAATGACTCCACAGCCAGAAATAATAAGAAAAAGATTAACACATACTTGGGACAAAGATAAGTAAAATAAGAATTGACAACATTAAAAAAAAAAGTAAAACATAGGTGAGACAAAAGATTAATAGCCTTAAAAATAAAGTTACTAAAGAGCAATAAGAACAAGAGACAAATACTAATGGAAAAAAATGGGCAAGACATGAACAAGAAATTCGCAAAAGACAGTGCAATGTCAAACAATGCTGAGATATCAAAGTTCTTCTACCTAATAAAAGAACACCCTTGCCATAAGAACATGTCTCTCTTTGGTGGAACTATATACTTACATCTTTGTAAAGCATATTTTGTATAAGTAACAAATGTATAAATTTCTATCATTTTTACTTTTAAAATTTATTTTACAATCTGATATAGAAAGTTTTATTTATTTCAGAACTATTTGGTGAAAAACTGTAATCATTCTAAATGTTCACCAATAACAGATTCTATGGATGCAATCTGAAGCCATTAAACGTGAGAATGTAAACCAGTAATTACTTACATAGAAAGATGCCCATGGCAAATCGCGAGATAAAATATGAATGTGTTCCGTGTAAGCCCATTTAAAAAATCTGTCTTCTTATTCATCTGTCTCTCCTCTCTACACACAAGTACACAGACACATAGAACAATATACATGGGTGTGGAAAGTATATTGTACACTAAATTATTATTTTATTATATTTATCAATTTTATTTTAATGTTTATCAATTTTATTATATTTATTTTTAGTATATACTAAAAAATAAATAAAATTTATCTGTGACTAGTAAAATTATGGAAAATCTTTTTTTGTCTATATTAACTGAATTATTTAAGAAAAATAAGATCATTTTTTAAAGAATTAGTTAAAATATAATTTCAAGTTTGGCAAGAGAAAATAAATTTCAAACTTTTCTAGATGTTTAAAAGAGCTATAGCTAGTCTTCATAATCAATGTTTATATAAAATACAACATACAATGATTCTATTTTTAAGCACTGGAATAAAATTCTAGGAAAGAATCTTGAGGACTTCTTTTCCACATGAAATGCTATTTAAGGATTTAATAAATAGTGTCCTTCTTCTATCCTTATTCCTGATGATTTATATTAGAATAACTTTATTTCTCCAATAAAAGACAACACAGGCTTTAAGTTTCATTTCTTTGAAAATTGTTTTTCACTGGGTCTTAAGAAAATAAAGTGGAACTGTGGCTTATGTCTCATTTGAGTAAAACAAATAACCTTGAGTTTTAAGCCTTCTCTGGTGTTTTCTTGATCTTCACTAACAATGTCCGAGGTAGAAAGGTCTCATCTGCAAATTACTAAAAATAATCAGCTTTGAGAAGTGACCTTGGATGAAGCAATGTTAAATTGGCCAAGAAATTTTTTGAGGCATCACTGTTATTAACTCACAATTTTTTCATTTCACTCTGCCACTGATGCTTGGCAGGTTATAATTTTTCATTTTCTCACTTGGATGAAACTCAGTGAAGTAGAGATTATGGAGATAGTGTTAGAGAATTTTTACATAGGGATATCCCCCCTTACTCTATAATACTAAGTTACAAAATGGATCTCTATTTGAGACAACTTATTAGCCGAGGATACATAATCAGACTGTTAAAATAACAGTAATAACCTAAACCATTATTTAATTTTTTTGAATGCTGCCTTCTGTATACAAAGTTGATGTTATGAACAACTTATATACTTAACATTTTCACTAGTAGAGATGGTTTTGCTGGCTCTCCTTTTCACAACTTCATGCCTTTATGCAATGGTTTGCTAGGGTTAAAAAAAATGTTTGTGAAACAAAAAACACTTCTTCATTCAGAGATGTCCAGTGATACAAATTGGAAATAAACTTGTACTACTATTAATGAATAGCTGGTCTCAGAGAGATGGCACCTTTTTTTTCGTGCAGCCTCTCTCCTTCTTTGCCTCCGTAAGATGAGTCCCAATGCCAGTAGTCTGGTGATGTCCATTTATATCCAACACTCCTTCAGAATCTCTTTTCAGCATGCTAATTACTAAACAGGTACTAAATTACTAAACAGATACTGAAGAAGTGTAAATTGGCATTCCCTAAAGTAAAAAAGGAAAGAAAACTCATTTTAAAATAAGGAATATTGAAACAGAAGGTACAGTGAATCAGAGAACAAATGTGAATTTGGAAATAATTCCCTAGAGCAGAAGACAATGTTTAGAGGTCTAAAGACCAGTCTTGTCTAGTCTGAAAAAACTACGAAATGCCTGCTTGAGTCACTAATTCCCTTAATTTACCTCGACTTGGCCAGTAGCATCCAACTGCATCTAAGGTAATGTCAAGCTGGAATTATCAGGCTAGGAACAACTGCTTGCTAGGAAAACCATTAAGTTCTGCAACTTCTTTTAGTTTTTTATGTGTGTCATCCCCAGTGTATCAACTTTGTATTCCTTAAAAGGAAAATTAAATTGTATACTTCATGGAGTCTTGAATCTAACTGTAGAATAAATTTTTTTGTTCCCCTAAAGAAAATTAAGTTAGTTTTCTAACTTAGTTTTGATTAAGAAGATTATGAGAGAAAATTATGATTATGTCACAATATAATTTTGATATATATGGGACTTTTAACTGATCTTTTTTGTCCAATCATTAGCAAAATATATAAATTGACAGAATAGCTGTATTTTGAAGAGTTTCCTATGAGTGACTATAGTACACTACAGCTAACCAAACAGATCAATTGTTTTTGTAGTAACAGCTTAAACTGACATGTTGTTTTAACCGAAGTTCCAAAATAATATGCAGGGATAAAATTAAGTATTACATTGAGGAGAAGAGGGCAAATCTAAACTTTAAAAAGAGTGAATTGGCAAAAATGATAATATCAAATATACATCTTCTTTATTAATCTGTACCACACACTGTGTGCATATCAAAAAAAAATTTTAAATATATGACCAATAACATTCCTTACTATATTGGGTTGGCCAAAATGTCTATTTAGTTTTTTCCATAGGATGGGTCTAGCAGCACTTAAATGTCCTTAACTTGATTCAAAACAATTTTGTTAAATTCTGTTGTGACAGCTGTGATATCAGTGTGCATTTAAAAAGGCTTATCAAAATTGGTGAATTTTTGTGTGGCCATTTTAATACTGAAGATGGAAGAAAATATCTATTATTTTCAGTACATTATGCTTATTTTGAGAAAGGTAAAAATGTGATGGAAATGAAAAAAAAGATTTCTGCAGTTTGCTGCAGAAGGTGCTGTGACTGATTGAACATGTGTCAAAAGTGGTTTGAGAAGTTCCATGCTGGAGATTTCTTGCTGGATGATGCTCCACGGTTGGGTAGACCAGTTGAAGTTGATAGCGATCAAATTGGGACATTAATTGAAAACATTATAACACATGGGAGATAGCTGACATATTCAAAATATATAAATCAATAAAGTTATTGGTGAAAATGAAAAACGTGTCTTTTACTTTACAGAAGAAACTAAACAGACTCTTTGGCCAACCCAATAAATAATAAAGGTAAAACAAAAAATTGATAAAGAAAATTTGTTGACATAGTTTCTGAGTAAATTTTTAGAGTGACAATAAAACATTTTCCTGTTTTAACTACTAATTAATAGCAAATAGACCATAAATCTGCACAGACATATTACGATATTTATCTTTCCCATCAGCCACTGGAGTGAAAAATAAATAAATCAATGGAAGTGGAGGAGGGAGAAGAGGAGGAGATTGCTCCTTTCTTTATTTCTCTAAAACTCTAAAGACACAAACACAATGCTCCAAAGATTAGAATCAACTCTACTATTGTCCTACTAGGCCAGGCTCATTTCACATAAAAGGGAGAATATTTTGTTTTCTCCTCTATAAAAGACAATAATACAGAAAAGTTAGCCCAGGTTTGTTATTCATTTAAGGTAGCAGCATTAGGTGAAGAAGCTACAGACAAATCTACCATAAAAATTTGCTCTTTGAGAAATAATGTCAAGGTCCATTATCTCTATTTCAAAAACTGTTGATTTGACTGTTCCAAAGAAAAATTTAAAATTGAAGGATCAAACAGTATACAGTGACTCATCTTAATATTAACTCCTAGAAAACATGGATGGTGTACATTTTATTGGAAGATATATTGCAAGAGAGATTCTTTATGTTCTCATAATTAGGAAAATTCTGAATCAAAATTTGGAAATCTCTTTATTCCTATAAAATCATTAAATTTTAAAGGAAATTAATTTTGTGTTTGTATTACAGGATAATCTAATACAAACATAAACATAAAATGTTTACTACCTTCAGTAGTTTCATTTCTATAAAATTGCACTTTTTTAATTAGCCATTCCAGTATTAACGCAAGCACAAATCTCAGATAAGTTATTAAATTAACATTACAAAATTTTTTTTGAAAGACTATAAATATTGTCAGGAAAAAGAGAGTTTGGACTATTGTACTTTTTTTAATCAACAAGATAAACTGAACCAAATTCCAAAATTAAGTATTATGCATCTTTCCCTTAAGATAAGTGTTAATTTTTGTAACTACTTCTTTTTGTTGTTATTTTTATAATTGACTGAAATAATAAAATGGGAAATATAAATAGTTAAGTTATAGTTAGGTTTTCTTAAGAAAAACAGATACTAAGGACTATCTGCAGCATCTGTGAAATGCTTATGACAATGCAGAAGCATGGCTGACATTGTTTGTACTGTTATGGTACTGAGGCAAACTGCGTAGGGGGAAGTGGGTAGGAGGCATGTGCTATATGTCCTCACTGCTCTGCAGTCCGATGGACTAAGCACTCAAATAGCTTCTTCCCTTTTCTCTGGCTTCTAAATTCACCACTTCACCCTTCTTGTACTGTCAATGTTTTATGAATATATAAAAATACCAAAAGATTTTTTCATATCAATTATTGTATGTGTGCCTCAGAAATGTAAGTTATAAAAGTTTAACATACCACTGAGAAATTGGAAAAATAATTATCCTCCCCAATTAACAGTCTCCTCCATTCAAAATAGTGAAAAGCAATATATATATACATGCTGATAATAAATATTAGGCATGAAAATGACTAATGAAAAATATAGTTAAAAATGATTTGGAGTAATTTAATGGCCATAAATATGTTGTATCATAAACACTATCAGATTTAATAGGTTATCACAATATATTTATTAAATGAATGTGATGTTTTTCAGAAGAAGTACTTCAGGTAATCAGGATAGCAGAAAAAAACTTGTGCATTAAAAAAATAAACAGAATTACAGGATGTAAATTTGACATCGGTTATACCTATTACATACTATAACAATATAATAAACATTAATTTAGACAATGCTCTTTAAGCACAGTACTCTTGAAATTATGAGCATGTATATTTTGCAAATCAGAATGTGAATCTCAAGTAACAGGTGATGGCTTTCCTGACACAGGAAAAGGACAGAAAGAGAAATGCTGCTCTTAAGCATGCTTAAGTCATCTATTCCAGCCTCAGGGAGAAATGAGAAACCTTCACTTGTCTCTCTTTCTTCTGAACTTACAAAATGTAAAACTAAATGAAAATAAATAAATTAAACTCAACATGATCACAAAATGTGTCTTCTATGAGTAATCCCTAATTCAAAACTATAATAACTCTTTTAAAAACAAAAAAAGAGCAAATTAAAATTAAACTGTAAAAAAATTAAAGGATAAAGATGGTAACAGAAATCAATGAAACAGAAAACAATAAAAGAATTCAATAAAAAAGTGTCTCTTTGAAATAATCAGGGAAAAAAAAAAGATAAACTTCTAGCCAGACTGATTAAGGAGGGAAAAAAGAGAAGACACAGGAATCAGAGATACGGCATCACTCCCAATGTTACAAGTATTACAAAGATACTAAGAGAATATTGTGAAAAACTTTATGCCAAGAAATTCTACAATTCAGATGAAATGGGGGAAAAAAATACCTCCAAAGATGCGAACTGTCAAAGCCCACTCAACAAGGCAGCCAGTTATAAACTCTACCTTATAGAGAAACTGAATTTGTAGTTAAAACCCTTTCCACAAATAAGAATCCAGACCCAAAGGACTTCACTGGAAAATTCTACTAGATACTTAAGGAAGAAATAATTTCAACACTGTACAAAATCTAGCAGAAAAATAGGAGGGGATATTTCCCACTCAGTCTATATGGCTATTATTACCTCACTATCATGATTCTGCAAAATAGGGATATTAAGCCAAAATGCCTCATGTAAATAATGCAAAAGTTCAAGAAAAAAAATTGACCAATAAAATCCAACAACATATAGTGATCAAATGGGATTTAACTGTTTACCCCAATGCAACTGTGACTTAACATACAAATAGTAATTAATATAATTCACCATTTTAACAGATTCAAAAAAATGATCATTTCAATGGATGTAGAAAAACCACTTAACAAAATCCTTTATGCAATCATGATAAAAATTCTTAGCACACTAGGAATAGAAGGCAATTTCTTCACAGTGATAAAGGGCATTTACCAAAACCCTCCATTTAACATTATACTTATTATTGAAAGAATGAATGTTTTCCTCCTAAGATCAGAAAAAAAAAATTATTCTGGAAGTTCTAATGAGAGCAGTGTGTGTGCATGTGTATGTGTTTGAGATGAGGGTGGAGGAGTAAGTAAAAAAAGATATTCATATTGAGAATAAAGAACTAAAACTATCTTTGTAAATAATCTTATAGTACCTGATCATCTACACAGCTAATGCAATGAAATTTACACACACAAAAAGAAAGTTATTAGAAAGAAATGATCTTGGAGCTTAGCAAGGTTTAAGATCCAAAATCAATACATGTTACATAAAAAATTATAATTCTATATACCAGCAAAGAATCATCCAAGATTCAAATTAAGAAAAAATTTCACTTAAAATCACATAAAATATTAAATAGTTAGGAGTAAATCTGAGAAAAAGATAAAAAACCTTATAATGTGGAAACTACAAACATTGCTAAAAGTAAAGAGGATATATGTAAAAAGAAAGGCATACCTTATTCATAGCTCAGAAGATGCAACAGTGTTAGCCTATTTGTTTCTTAAGTTGATATATAGATTCAACATATCCCAAACAAACTCACAGCAGCATTTTTGCAGAAATTTAAACGCTGATTCTAAAATTCAGGTAGAAAGACAAAGGACCTACGAATAGCCAAAACAACTTCAAAAAAGAACAAAGTTGTTAGACCACTATGCTGTATACCTGGAACTAATATATAATAATGTTAAATGCCAACTGTAATTAAAATAACAGAAAAATAAAAATAATAATATAAATAAATAAAATACAATACAAAAAAGAGCAAAGTTTTAGGGTTAATTCTACCTGGTTCAAAGACATTATATAACTAATAATCAAGAAAGTATAGTGGTAGTTCAGAAATAGGTAAATAGATCAATGGAACAAAATAGAGACTCTTAAAAAGAGACCCATACATGTATGAACAGTTGATTTATTTTACAAAGGAAAAAAGGCAATTCAGTGGAGAAAAGGTAGTGTTTTCAACAAATTATACTGGAACAATTAAAAATCAATATGCAAACAAAATAAAATTGATTCATGCCTTAATCTACATATAAAAATTACTCATAATGGAACAGTCCTAAATTTAAAACTTAAAAACTATAAAACTTTTAGAATAACACCTAAAAGAAAACCTTTGTGACAAAGGTTTTAGACAAAAGTTTCTTAGTTGCAGTACCAGAAAAAGCATAATTCCTTAAAAGAACAATGTGACAAACTGGATTTCATCAATATTGAAAACTTCTACTATTTATAAGACACTTTAAGAATGAAAAGACAAGCCACAGACTAGAAAAATGTGTTTGCAAATCACATATCTGATAAAGAGCTTGTTATCTCAAATGTGTAAAAAACCTCAAGGCCCATAGTATAAAGAACTCTCAATATTCAACAGAAGCCCAATTAAAAATCTGGCAAAAGATGTAGACAAACACTTTATCAAAGAATATACATGGATGTCTACATGCAAATAAAAGGATACTTGACATCATTAGTCATTAAAGAAATGAATATTAAACCACAAAGATATACTGCTATACCCCTATTGGAATGGATAAAATTAAAAAGTTTGACCTTAGAAAGTATTAACAAGAATGTGGAAGACATGAACTCACATACAGTGCTGACTGGGATGCAAAGATAAAACCACTGGGAAAATTAGATTGGGGCGTCTTAAAAAGTTAAATGTATACATACCATACAATCCAGCTATTCCACTCTTAGATATTTCCTCAAGAGAAATGAAAGCATTGGTCCATATACAGTCTTACATATGAAATTTCATAGCAGCTTTATTTGTAAGAGCTAAAAACTAGAAAATCTGAAATGGTTATCAACAGAAGAATAAACAAATTGTAGCATGTTCATACAATTGAATGTTATAGAACCAAAGAAGGAAATAAACCATTACTGCACTTTCAGCATGGATGAATCTCAAAACTATACTTAAAAAAGCAAAAATAATTAGTATATGCCTTATATACATATGATTCCATTTATATAACACTGTAGAAAATAAAAATTAAAATATAATGACAGAATGCAGATCAGTGGCTTCCTGAGAGGTGAGTACAGGGGCCAGGGCAGAAGGGAGGAATTGAAAAGGCACAAGGAAACTTTTGGAGATGATGACTGTGTTCACTGTACTGTGGTGATGGGTTTGCGGGTACATACGTATGTCAGAACTTCACAAACTGTACACCTAAAATATCTGCACTTTATTGTATGACAACTGTCCCTCAATGAAGCTATCAAAAATAGAAAAGACTTCTAAAATGGCAGGATTCACTGATTTTAACTTGAATTGCTTAACATGTTTACACTGAAAATATTTATTTTTATTCCAAAGACACTATTCATTGAATTCATCTTTCAGTTTTTGTCATTACACTGTATGTAGCACTAAAAAGTGTTAGACCTAAATGTATTGTCACATTTTAATCTCAGTCCTCTAAGTTTCAAAATGATTGCAAGCAATCAGCTAGGAATGGGACTATAATTTAGTCACTGAAAAAAGTGTGTTATAGCTCTACCACATAGTAAGATACTTAAAATGATTAATAATTCTAACCTTTAGTATTGAATGGATAACAGCATAAATAGAGGCCCAAGTAATCCTTTCCTTTACCCAATTCTAATGTGCATGTGTGTGTACACACACGTGTGTGTAACAGTATATCTATCTATATAAAATAAGGTGGCATCAGTGATTACATACCTTCAACATTAGGAGAAAATTCACTGTCTTATATTCTAGGCAAGCAGAAAATGAACACTTACAATTTATGATCATTAAAATAGCCAAGAAATGAGTCAAATACATTATCAGTACCTAATGTCAACATGGAGAGAGCCAAATTGCTAATGGAAGTTACGTTTCCTCTTTGGCATATTCAGCCCTGAGAAGTGCCCAATGTTTTCATAGCACATCGAATGAGGAAATTTCAGGGTAGGGGTAGTATGTGCATAGACTGAGTTGGGAAATACTGAGGGATGCCTAATGAGGTCATAGAACAAATCGATGTAGCTGGCCTGTTGACTGTTCACTAGCCAACTTGACTGTTCAAGAGTCACAGGTGCCGCACCCACAGCAGCTGCCAAATCAAAAGAAAGCATCACTGGAGTTCAAGAGCACACACATCATTCAATCAGAAAATTTGAAAGCTGGAAAGACTCTTAAGAGGTCATATAGTTCAGTGTCCACAAATCCATAGGTTGCTGCTGCATTTTGGTGATTCTACAAATTTCTTGAAATTATAAGCAGTTTTGAGTATATTTGCCTAAGAACCACTGATCTAGTTCAGTCATTTTATTTAACTATGGGGAAACAGTTCCATTGAAATTGAATCACTGATCACTAGTACTAAACTGGAGAGAGGATCTCTTGATTCTCATCTATTTGTTTTTCTTATCCAACCAAGTTGTCGCCTATTAAATATTAAAAATCTTAACTTCAGTAGAAAAGACAGAGATCTGGCGTCCTTAATCCCTGTTTCTCTAAAAGATACACTATCCCCTGTGTAAACACTCAAGTAGCTCTCCATGAGTTCATTTGCACTGCCCTTCCTTGTCAAAGTGCCAAATATAACCTAACCAGTGTGACACATGTGTTCTGGCAGCCCTTGCAATTGACACAAGTACTTGCACCCTAGTGGTATCTCAGAAACCAAAAGTAGTGTGCCAGAACACTCACGGGAGTAATTAGATGAATATAAAAAGGTTTTGAGAATATAAGTGTTCAAGGACAGGGTTATGTCATTACTCAGGGTGTGTTGCACATAGTTGCTGCTGAGCAAATATTTGTGGAACTGAATTGAACTGAATAAACCATCTAACGAATGGTCACCCTGCCCATTCCCAAAGGAAGAAGAGTTCTTGCTCACAAGTGCCTCCCTTATCAATGCACTAATGCTACATTTTTTTAAAACTAGCTTTTCTTAAGCAACTCCATATATATTGATCAGTCTTTCAGTTATTCCAAAATGGCTCTGAGTTTACAAATAGATGCAAAAAAATGTTTTTGTGTTCAATAAATTAACAAGACTTTCAGTATTGTTGTTATAAAACTATTATCTCTCCAATAAGATATTTTGGCTAATGATTAAAAGTCTCTCATCAAACTAATACCAGTATTAAATTCACTTTCAAATGGTTTAACTGTGGTGTTTGAGGTCTAATAATATATTGCTGACTTGGGCAAGCTGCCACTGGATCAATTTGTACAAAGTAAATTCTCCATGTCAAATCCTAATAAAGTGTTTTCTCCTGCAAAGTCTTCTTCTTTTCCTATATTAACTATTGTGATTAGCGGCATTATAAAAACTAGATAAAAACTAGATAAATTTATCTAGTTCCCAAGCCAAAAAGTTTACTAAACTTTACTCTCCCTCAGCTAAAATAGCTACTGAGTACTGATATCCATTCATACACAGTACATCTTATAAACATAAAATTCATGCATTCCTTTTTTCCCGTGGCCATTACCTTATTATAGGCCCTCGTCACCCTCAGCTTGAACTAAGTTCTTCTATATTTAATTGCTCCCATTCTAATTTTTTCTTCATGTAAATCAGAATTAGTTCTAAAAAGTAAATCTGGTAATTTCTCACTCTTGCTTTAAACTTATCAGTGTCCTCCCACTGCATTCAAATAAACACAGATTTTTACCTTAAATTGTAAGGCTCTGGGTAACCAAATCTTGGTGTCCTTTCCATCCTCACCTCCAGCAACCCATAACATCTCCCACAGGTTCTGTAAAACTCCTACCTAGAGATCTTGTCAAGGATCCTTACGACACTCTGTTTTGGTTTGGGTTTTTTTTTATTCACTTAACTTTTAGCATGTACTACAACCACTCCATAAAGCTCTCTGTGATTTTTTTTTCAATCTTGCTTAGAAGCCACCTTTCCTTCAAAATTAATGGCAAAAAAACCTTCCATGCGTGTCACATATGAAGTTAATTGTTTGCTATCCAAAAAACTGACTTTGCCTATATCTCTATCATAGTACTTTTAAGATTGTATTTTATAATTTGTTTAGGTGCTCATCTCATTTCTTCAAGAGCATAGGCTATTCTAAATAAATACTTTTGCCCACAGAACCTAACACTTAAGTATAAATGTTTGCTAAAGAATGAAGTGAATGAATGAATAAAACATATATGGAAGAACTCGGATCGCTTTTCTGTTGTAGACATAATTTGTTCGACCACATGAAATAATTTCCCTTTTTTTTTACATTCTAGGACTCACAGCATGTATTTGTTTCTACTTACCCTAGATCCAATTAAATAAAATTCATTGTTTGCTATGGCCACCGTAACAAAAACCCACAGACCAGGTGGCTTAAAGACAACATAAATTTAGTTTCTCATAGTTTTGGAGGCTAGAAATCCGAGATCAAGAAAATGCAAGGATGGGCTTGCAAGGTAAAATGCAAGGTAAAAATCTGTGTTTATCTGAATGCAGTGAGATGGGTTCCTTCTGAGGGGTGTGTGAACGAATCTCTTCTTCACTTACAGATCTCTTTCTTCACATGGTCTTCCCTCTGTTCGTCTCTGTATCCCAATTTCCTCTTTTGAAAAGGATACCAGTGATACTGGATTACGGTCCACCCTAATGACCCCATTTTAATCTAATCAAAGAGTCACTTTCCAAATCAGTCTGTGGTACTGAGGGTTAAGACTTCAACATGAATTTTTGGTGGGACACAATTCAGCCTATAACACTTATGCTCTTTTATACTAAGAAGTTTGGTTATGGTTATGTTTTTTAATCTTTTCAGCATGTTTCTAAATAATAAGTCAGGTGTTTCAGAATATTTTTTATTATCTTATATTAAGAAAAATTCCCTAAGATCGCTAACTGGTTTTGAAATCAATTATTACATCAAAATCAGCACAAGGGTTGAAGGAAGAACAAATCAAATGAAATTAGTTCTGGCTGGGCCATTAACCATTGAATTTGCTCTAGGCATAGAACTTAAATATTTTGTGCCTCAACACTTTACCTGGAAAAGAAAGTGGTTGAACTGAATCTTTCTTTGATTCCACAAACCCAAAGACTCATTCTACCTTTTCTTATTTTGCCAAGCAATTGGCACTATAGGAAGTGACCTGGAAATAACACAAAAACACTTATTTAAATGAAGAGATTAATATAAATTCAGTTGAGCTTAGAAATGTTTGCACAGTTAAAGACCATGAACTTCCATACTTCGTAAGACAAATTTTATCCATTCTCTGAGGACACGAGATGTTAATGCACACGGATGTTACTTTGAGCACACACAAAAAGCACCTATGATAGGTAACCCTCATGGCAGTACCTTATGCTACTCCAGAATTATTTTCATCAAGGTTAACTATATCAGCAATCTTCCTCTTCTCAAAAATTAGTCCTAGGAAACTAGAACCTATCACACAATAGGTTATAAAATTTAAATTATATATTAATTTACAAAAATTCACTTGGATTCTGTGATAAAATTCAAAGTATCTAACTGTACTTACTAAATGGTGTCCAGGTACTCTGAACTAGTAAATTTAAAAATGGAACACAATACCGTAGCTGTATTTCAAACACACCAAGTAACAACAGAATCAAAACAATGATATGCCCTTTACTGACATGAAAGAATAAACATGCATTTGAAAAAGAATAATTTATTTTTATAAACATGCTTTTATAAATTTGATACAAAGTATAATGATCAAAAGTTTTGGGAAAATGAGTTGAAAGAGAATGACTCATATTAACACTTCTTCTGAGAAATAATCCAGTAGTATTATTATGCAAGACTTTAGGATAGATAGGACAATTTGAAGCGACCTCAATGCTAGAAGAAAAAATAACTAATATTTTAGAAGACAGTTTAGGACACAAAATTCCTTAGAGGGGACATCAAGTTAAATTACCAACCGAGACTAATTCTTGAAGATACAAACTATATATTAAACTGACATTAATTTATTTAAACATATAATGGATATTGGAGAACAAGTGAGCTGACATTGAAAAGCAACTGTCTAATATCCAATAAGAGGCAATGATAATAATGATAAATTATTAAAAGAGTATTATCAATATGAACTTTTAAGAGGAGTATAAAATGTGTGTTTGGGTTTTTGATATAACTATGTTAATGAACAACTTGAACTGACTACTCCAATTTTCTAAGATTTACAAATTTTGCTTGGACAGCTATTGTTCTTTATAGTCAAAAGGTAGTATAGAACAGGGGCTGCCCAGGTTGCTGTGGCTCAGTGGATTGAGTGCCAGCCTGTGAACCAGAGGGTTGCCAGTTTGATTCCCAGTCAGGGTACATGCCTGGGTTGTGGGCGAGGTCTCCAGTAAGGGGCACGCAAGAGGCAACCACACATTAATATTTCTCTCTCTCTCTTTCTCCCTCTTTCCCTCTCTCTAAAAATAAATAAATAAAATGTTAAAATAAAGAAAAAAAGAACAGGGGCTGATGGCTATTAAATTATAGCCTTACAGTTATAAGATGCAGTAATTAATATAACGGTGAAAATGACACAGGGTTGAAAAATGAGCACCATAAATACTATGCAGGTTATCATAATTTGAGATTCATAATGTATTCTGAGAGTATACTGATAAGTCGACATTGATAAATTAATTTCTCCATTTAAGCAATACCCATTCTACAAGTTACTTCTTAAGAGATAGTGTGTCTCAAAGTTCTTAGATGGTTGATTTGCTTCTTATGGCTAAGTGATCCCAGAGAATAATTTACTCATTCTTACTGACAATAGCTCTGGTAAATATAAATACTTCATGTACCTATAAAATACTTTTAAAAATAATTTGAGAGAGAGAGGAAGGGATATATAGATCTATTACAGATCTATTCTCTGTCTCTGTACATTTATCAATTTGGTATATATATATATTTACCAGAGAGAGAGAGAGAAAAAAACATCAATGTGTTTTTCCACTTATTGATGTATTCATTGGTTGATCATTGTATTGCCCTGAACAGAGATCAAACCCACAATATTGGCATTCTGGGATGATGCTCTAGCCAACTGAGTTACCCAACCAGGGCCTACCTATAAAATACTTTTAAACTACCTTTCTCCCTTTTCTTCTATATTGAAAGCCACATTGCAAATTTTAATTAAGATTTGAGGTAGAACTAAACATTTTATGTGTAAGTCTAAAGAGATTAACTGGCCAGCTTATTTTGCTAATCATGAAATAAAAACCCACCAAATCCCACTTCACTCAATGAGATACCAAAGCTCTGAAATGCATGTGCTCTGGATAGAAAGGCTCTTCCAATCCGAGGGACAGGAGCTGACAGTCCCCTTTATCTATTTAATTCAGTCTGTTACCTAAGCTTTCTCTCCCCTAGTCTCTCCACACATTTTGAAACTTAAAGGCTGCTCCTGTTCTCTAACTTGAAACTAGGTGTTCTTGCCTTTTTTAAAAAAGGTCATCACTAAAATGTAATTCACATACAATAAAAGTCACCTATTTGAAGTGTAGTGTTCAATGGTATTTAGTATATTCACAGAGTTGTAAAATAATCATCACAGTTAATTTTAGAACATTTTTATCTTTCCAGAGAGATGCCCCATGCTCATTAGCAGTTATTCCATTTTCCCCTCTCCTAGCCCCAGGAAACCAATCATCTATTCTCTGTCTCTGTAGATCTACCAATTTGGGACATTTCCTATAAATGGAATCACACATTGTAGTCATGTGTTGCTCAACAATGGGGATACATTCTGAGAAATGCATCGTTTGGCAATTTCATCATTGTGTGAATGTCACGGAGTACACTGAAACAAAACTAGATGGTATAACTCTTAAGTAGATATATATGGTATAGCTTATTCCTTGTAGGTTAGAAACCCTTACAGACTGGTACTGTGCTGTAGGCAACTGTAACCAAATTGTATGCATCTGTATGCCTCAACATATCTAAACATAGAAAAGGTATAGTAAGAATATGGTCTAAAAGATATACAATGTGACACCTTGATAGAGCACTTGCCATAAATTCATCTTGCAAGACTGAAAACTGCTCTGGGTGAGTCAGTGAGTGAGTGGTGAGTGAATGTGAAGGCCCTAGGACATTACTGTACATTACTGTAGATTTTATAAACACTATACACTTAGGCTACGCCATATTTAAAATTTTCTTTCTTCAACACTAATTCACTTTAACTTTTTCACTTTATAAACTAATTTTTTTAACTTTCAACTCTTGTAAAAACACAAGACAAATATATTGCATAGCTCTGCTGTACAAAAATATTTTCTTTCTTTATATCCTTATTCTATAAGCTTTTATGAAGTATTATATAATGTACATTATTGTACTGCCAAACTTTTATACAACTGGCAGCATTGTAAGTTTATAGCAGCATCACCACAAACACGTAATGGGTTGCACTGACATTGTGTCACTAAGCAATGGAAATTTTTCAGCTCCGTTATAATTTTAAGAGACCACACTGCATGTGGCCTATCACTGACTATGATTGTCATTATGTTGTACATGACATTCCAATCTTTTCTGACTGGCTTCCTTGACTTATCATAATGTTTCCAAGGTTTATCCATGTAGTAGAACGTATCAGCACTCCATTCTTTTTCGTTGCCAAATAATATCCAATTGCATAGATAGACCACACTTATTGTTCCATTCATCAGTTGATGAACAATTGGTTTGTTTTCAGTTTTAGGCTGTATTAAACAATGCTGTTTATGAACATTCATGTATAAGTCTTTGTGTGGGCAAACATGGGTTTCATTTCTCTTGCATATATAGTTAGTAGTGGAATTTCTAAGTCATGTAGAAATACTATGTTTAACAATTTAAGGAACTGACAAACTGCTTTTCCAAAACAGCTGCACCCGTTTATATTCCCTTCATCAACGTGAGGGTTCCAATTTCTCTATATCCATACAAACACACACTATTATCTGACTTTTTAACTACAGTCATCCAAGTGGGTGTAAAGTGGTATACTATTCTGTTGATTTGCATTTTCTTTGTATGTAATAATGTCAAGAATCTTTTCATGTGCCTATTGCCCATTTGTATATTTCCTCTGGAGAACTCTCTATTCAGACTCATTGCCCATGTTTAATTGGGTTATTTCTCTTTTTAGTATTGAGTCATAAGTTGTTAATACTCAGTTCTTTACAATCAGTTTGTATCATTGAAAGTTTTAGCTACTTATAGTGGACATCAAAGACTATTTTTTCCATATAACACTTCCTCCTTTTCTGAGAAAGCCAGCACTCCAAAACCCATACAGATCCGAATAACTCACTTTGCCCATGAAGCCTGAACAGCAGCTGCCACCTATTTATGCTCAACTTTTGGCCATAGTCATTAATTCAGCGATTCAAGATGGGCCAGTCAGAGGCAGTTTTTTCCTGATATTTCTTAAAACAGGTGCAGGGGGTAGGAGGGAGTATTATAGAAGATTCCTTTGCTTCCTGTTCCTGAAGCTTAGAGGGTGGAAACTAAGAAGCTGCTAGTGGCCATGTCTCTGGCAAGGCAGACAAAGTCAGTCTATAACAGGCAGGAACAAAGGCAACTTAAAGGAGAAGCATAGTGACATGGTAAACAGCCCTATCAACATCTGTATCATTCAAATGCCACACTGTCATTCCTGTTCCATAGTTTGTAAATGTGAGCTAAAAACAATCCTCCCTTTTGCCTAAGTACAAGTAATTCGCAAACAACATAGTTCTGGTTAACACTTCACTATATTTTTTAACTTAAATAATTTAATACAACAATTATTTTAATGCCCATTAATTCAGAGAATTTACTAAGTAGTCATGGAGTTCAAAGAAGAATACATAGGCTTTGCTTTCATAGAACTTGATGTCTAGAAAGGAAGATTAAGTAAATCCACAAAGTTAGAGTAATTACGAGTCACATGAGCTATATAAGAAAAACTATAATTAAAAGAAGTAATCATTATGTTGAGGTAATTGGGATAGTTTTTCTGAAAGAGATGGATTGGATTTCAGTGAGTAGTCATGTGGGGGAAGCATTCCATGCCAAGTGGGAAGAATGAATAGATGCATTACATTTGGAGAGCATGTAGTATTTTTATTTTTCGACAATGGTAAATGTTACAGCTTGGTTGCAGGCAGCTAGTATGTCTAGGCTAGGATGGGAAGTCATGGCCATACTGTGGAGCTTCAAATGTGAAGACAAATTAGCTATTTGACTTATGAACATGAAGGGAGAATATTGAGTATTTTTTAGTGTAGATGTGCCATATCAAAATGCATTTGGGATTATTTTTGCAGTAGCAAATCACCTGGATTCATGCAGAGCGCCAATGTTTAGAAATATCAGTTTAGAAGCTATTAAAATGATCAAGTTTAGGAGTGATGATGACCTGAAATAGATCTGTGAGAGTGGAATGGGAAATGGAGATATATGTCAGGTATAAGTGAAATGTTGGGAGAAGAAATCAGATGTTTCCAATGTAAGTGATTAGTTTGATAGTAATACTAATAACCAATGATATTAGAAATCCTATCAACCCCTAGCCTTTAACACCCACGCCACATACCACTTATTCATTCCTTTAAGTAAAAGATTAAACTATACCTTAACACAATTTTTAAAAAAAATTTCATCACTGTAATCAAAGACCACATAATTTGGAGTCAGTTAGATCTGGATTTAAATTTAAACTGTTTTATAACTATGAGACTAAGATAAGATACTTAACCTTTAAAATCTCATTTTTGTCATCTTTAATATGAATATAATAGGATTAACCTCTTATGGTACTCATGAGAATTAGGTGAGATAATATATGTAAAGCAACCGAGAGAGTGCCTGGAATAGCAAGAACTCAGTAAATGCTTCTTAGTTTTAGGCATTGACATGCTGTCTAAGTCTCTATAAATCCACAGGCCAGTCCTTACTAAGGATGCAATATTTAAAAGCATCTTCCTAACCAAAAAGTGGAGACTGTTCTCCATTTCATAGCTAGGGTATCTGAGTTAAACTGTTAGTCTATTACTATCTCATGGCATTCCCCAAACTTAAGTCATATTTATTTTGACTTGTTTTCTACCTTCATTTTTTGATTCACATGTTCCTTTGGATCTAAACTCTATACTAAAGCAGCCTCCTAGGCCCTCATATCCTGCTTAGTTCCTGCCATTCATACCCACAGAAACCCAACCTCACCCTTTGAGCCTACTCCTCATACATCTTTAGACTAGATGGATCACATTAAATCCCTCTTCGGCCACCTACTTGACTTTGGTCATTACTAGGCTTATAAACACATGATATCATTGCTACTTGTAAGATTTCAGCTTTCTCCCTCCTAACTCATTGTCATCTTTGTTTTTGTCATTGATGTGGACAGAGTTTGCATTCGTTTCCACACTGTGTCTGTCACCTTCATGTTGGCCAGCCATTTCTCCATCCACTGCTGATTACTGGCTAAATAGTATCAGAAATGATGGAAATTTTTTACATCAACTTTTACCTTAAATTCTGTATCATAAACCTCAAAATTGCTTTTTGACAAGTATAAGAACAATTCATCAAGGAAAGAAGAGTCTTTCAAGGATGATGCTGGGACAATGGGATATCCACATGTAGAGAATGAAGTTAGATAGCCTTACTTTACAAAATATACAAAAATTAAAGTGGATCAGACACCTAAATGTAGGAGCTAAATCTACAAACCTCTTAGAAAAAAAAGTTTATGATGAAATCTTCATGACCTTAGGTTCTGCAGTGATTTTTTGAAATATGGCACTAAGAGCACAAACAAAAGAAGAAAGGTCAATTATATTACCGCAAAGTTTAAAAGTGTTGTACTACAAATTATACTATTATATAGTTAATTAATTGTTGCATAGTGAGTAAAACAAAGGAAGAGGAAAGGAAAATATTAGTTCTATCAAACTATAAAAAGTACTTTAGATCATTTCATAGAAAAGAAAAATATCAGCAAAGTATCATTTATTTTCCCATTCCTCATTGTTCTTTCTCCAACATTCTTAAGTGGGCAGGTTTGGATTTTGCACAGTTTATGCAAAAGTAAGGCTGTGTACAACTGCTAATAAATGTTTAGTATGATATAAAAAAAGAAAAGGCTTCTAATAATAACTGGTTGGAAATTCAGTATTCCATGGTCATTAAAACAATGTTACTGAATATAAATTTCAACTTTTCTCACGTAGTTTATTATTTCCTTCCTTGAATTATACTGAACTCCACTGAAACTGTTGGAAGGATCCATCATATATGTTTCAGGGTGTCACACACACAAGGATATCAAGGAGAATAGACTCAAATGGCCAGGAAGACAACATAAATGAATTGGAAATGAGGTGATCTAGGAAGTGCCTACTATTGAAGTGGCCAGCTGCTATGCTACTCCAGCCAACTGTTTTATTGAGAGAAAGCAGACTAGTGTTTTTAAATCATGTGGTTAGGTTCTCTTTATTAAAATATTCCAGCAAGTCAGGGTTATATACAAAGCCTCCTGATTTATAAATGGGAGCGATCAATTCAAATATTTTGCAAATGCTGTAGTGGTCAAACAGAGCAAACCTACACGTAAAATTTGACCAGCTAATTTATATTCCCTGTGGATATGTTCAACAAGCATTCACTGAATGAATGCTAATATACAGAACTACTGATTTTTCTATTAATTACATCCTAATTGTAGCAATGGTTTTCTCCAGAAAATATTGGCCTCAGTCCAAAACGCTATTTAAAATTTTAATATTAACTTCAAGAATCATTCTTCATTTATTAATAAAAAGCACAGATAAATGTAATTCCAAAAATGATCTTTAAAGGAGTTAGTCAAATGGGTAATCCATTCTCATAGATGACTTCTCATATGATATTAAAAGGAATCACACAGCCATCATTTATGGGCATTCTCATTTATTCCTTATTACTTAAAAGCTTAAACTGCTCAACTGAATTTTCCTCATGAAGGTGTACTTATGATCTCTTCGTATTTCTAAAGCCCTTATTTTTTGTTTGTTGTTTAATCACATTTCAAGCTTCAAAGAGCTCCTTGACTAAAAGAAGTGAAATATCTACCCAGTGGAGCAACAGAAAGAACAACAAGCTTGTTATTAAGCAATCTGGTCAAATTCAAATTCATTAATCATGGGGCCTTGGGAAAGCGGAATAAAGGGTCTTCTGTGGACTACAATGAGGACTCTTCAGCAGTAGTCAACTGAGAAAGGGTAACAAAAGGAGGAAACCAGGATTTAGTTGTCCAGGCCACTCCCAACTGTCAACTCCTGTCAAAAAAAGAAGATAGAGATGAAAACCAGAAGAACAGTACTGATAGAATCTACTGTGAATAGAAATGTTACGAGAAAAAGAAAGAATAAAAATGGATACAAAGATACATGGGTAAAAGATACTCTATCATTTAAATATCTACTTAAAATATACTTGGGTGCTTAAAGCAAATAATAATAATAATAATAACAACAACAACATACGTTCTAAATGTATAAAAGGAAAATCTATGACAAAAAAAATCCCAAATTAAATGATGAGGAAAATTGAAATATACTGTATTTTGTAAAAAGTAAAAGCAAAGAAACCACACTTTAAGAGTTAAGAAGAGAAACACACACATTAGAGTACAAACAAATTCTATTGTAAAGATGAAAAATACAGCATCTGGGGTGAAAAGTATATCGGATTAGCTTTTCAGCAGATTACATAAATTAGAAAAAAAGACTGGTGAATTTGAAATTCAAGCAATGGAAATTGCAAAAAGAAATAGAAAAGAAAGAAAATACAAAACAAGACCTGGTAGAGAAGGAAAAGGAAGAGGAAGAAAAAAAGAATAAGGTTGTATGGGGATATAGTATATATATAAGTAAAATATATGTAAACAACAGCATAAGTGAAAGGAGAAGACAAATATCAGGATACAATTGTAAAGTCCTTATACTACAAATGAAGTGCTATATCACTTGAAGGTAGAATCTGATGAGTTAAAAAACGTATGCTATAAATTCTAAAGCAACCACTAAAATAACAAAATGAAGAATTACAGCTACTAATAATAAACTAACAACTGAGACATTATGAAATAATTTTTAAAGTACTCAATCCAAAAGAAAGGAGATAAAGGAGGGAAGAAAATAAAAAGAAGGGGAAGAAATCAAAATAAGAATAAAATGAATAGATTAAAAAAAAGATGATAAGCTTAAACTTTACCATATCAATCATCACACAGTAATATGTAAATTATTTCTAAACACTGCAATAAGAAAGCAGACATAAAATTACTTTAAAAAGGATGATCCAACAAAGCACTGCTTACATTAAATACATTTCAAATACAAAGAAATAAATAGGTTAAAATTAAAAGGAAGGATAAATATACAGCATGCTAACACTAGTCAAAAGAAAGCTGGAAAGGCTGTATTGATAAAAGAAAAAACAGATTTCAGAGCAAAGAATAATACCAGGTATAAGAGACTTTCATAATAATAAAGGTGTTACTTCACCAAAAAACACAGCAGCTGAAAAGTTGTATGCATCTAAAAAGAGAATGTCAAAATATATAAAGCAAAAATTGATAGAACTGGACCAGAAATCGATAAATCCATAAAGTCACAGATTAAATATAGCCAGAGCAGAAAGCATCAAAAAATAAATGTAAAATGACAGAAATCCATAAAATAAGAAGTTGATTCTTTGAGAAAAAGCAAAACAATTGATAAACATCTATTTTTAAATTATTTTTATTAAATATTTTGTTACTCTATTACAATTGTCCTAATTTTTCCCCCTTCGCCCTCCTACACCCAGCCCACCGTCTCACTCCCATAGTCATTCCCCACCCTTTTCAATGACAAAAATAGAGTGTCAATATTGGGTTGGCCAAAAAGTTCATTTTTTTCAGTATGATGGCTCTAGTAGTGCTTAGTTGTCTTTAACATCATTTGAAACAATTTTGTTAGATTGTATTATGACAGCTGTCATATCAGCATGCATTTTAAAAAGAAACATCAAAATTCCTGAATTTTGTGTAGCCATTTCAATATTGAAGAAGAAAATATGCAACATTTTTGACATATTATGCTTCATTATTGCAAGAAAAGGTATAAACATAACTGAAATGAAAAAAGAATTTGTGCAGTGTATGGAAAAGGTGCTATAACTTATCAAGCATGTCAAAAGTGGTTTGTGAAGTTTTGTGTTGGAGATTTCTCACTGATGATGCTCTATGGTTGGGTAGAGACCAGGTGGAATTGATAGCAATCAAATCAAGACATTAATTGAGAACAACTTTATACTATGCAGGAGATTACCCAACATCTCAAAATATTCAAATTAATGAAGTTATTAGTGAAAATGAAAAATGTATCTTTTATTTTACAGAAAAAATTAAACAGACTCTTTGGCCAACCCGATACAAATTAACAATGTCATTAACACAATGAAAAACCTCCCAAGAAGACATCAACTATAGCTAATTCAAGGAAACAAGGAAACCCCATATAGACCTGTATCTACTGAAGGGATTGAAATTGTAGCTAAAAACCTTCTTAGTAAGAAAATAAGATCAAAGAACAGCTAAATAAATACAGAGATATTCCATGTTCCCTAATAAAAAAAAACATTATCATCAAGGTGTCGGTTATTCATTCCTAACTTGATCTATAGGCTCAATGAAATTCCAATCAAAATCCCAGCAAGTAATTTGTGGATATCAACAAACTGCTCCTAAAATTTACATGGAGAAACAAAAGACCCCAAATAGCCAACACGATACTGAAGAAGAATAAAGTTGGAGGACTGACACTACAGATTTACTATAAAGCAACGGTAATAAAGAGTGTGTTATTGGTGAAAGAATAGACAAATAGATCAATGGAACAAAACAGAAAGCCTATAAGAGACCCAGGTAAATTTAGTCAATTGATATTTTACAAAAGAACAAAGGCAATAAAATGGAGCAAGATAATCTTTTAAACAAAGGATGCTAAAACAATTGGACATCTAAATGCCAAAAAAAAAAAAAAGAATCTGATACCTTTCACAAAAATTAACTCAAAATGGATCACAGACCTAATTATAAAATGCAAAGCTCTAAAATTTGTAGAATATAACACAGGAGAAAACTAAACAATAAAATAAAAAAAAAATAAACAGTTTGTTAGGATCCTATCTGCTCACATGTCTGTCTGGCCATGATACGGAGCTTCCAACCTGATGATTACTGAGCCAGATTCTTTAGATATAAAACTTTTAGTTTGTCTTTAGTAAGATTTGCCATTTTGATCATTTCTTTTTCTTCTTAAGTGCAGGACAACTGCACTTCCAATGTTCTGAATTTCTCAATATCTATAAATATTTGAAGGCAAATACAAAGAGGCCTGAGTGGACTTTGTTTTTTGTTCTAATTTCTTATTAGAGAAGTCTTATATGGCTAGCAGTTATAATATATAAGAGCTCTCCCTGTCCATTTTTTTCTTTCCTTCAAATTTAGAAGTTTTTCCAATTCAAAAGATCTATTAATCTCAATACCAACTCAAACCAATACGCCTTTTAAGGGCTTAACCAAATGCAAGCACAAGATCCAGAAAATTTGGTCCTAGACTTAGACTAAGAAAGATGAGAGGCCCTATTGTTAGCTAAACGGCCATTCCAAAACACAGGAAATCACTTATCCCCCCCCTTTAAACAGAATAGGGTGATTTACTGAGCCAAAAGTTGACTTTTTTCAAGGCTCCCTAAGCTAGGGTCCACAGCCTACTCTGCTGCCCACCGGATAAATATGCATGCTCCATCTGGCAAAAGAGCCATCTCCGGGAGGAAAATAATTAACAAAATCTGTGAGTCATACCAAATAACTAAGAATTACTAAGCCCAAGGATCTGGTTCCACTAATACTTTTTTCCCTGCTAATCTACATTTAGAAAAGGATGAGAGGGAAACAACTTACCACTCTGCTTCTACTCAATTATGCAGGTAAAGTTCTGGGAGTCTGACTCGGCAATTATTTTTATCTTTTGTCTGTTCATCTATTAGAGGTCTCAGGATCTTTCTTCTGCAGCAGTGTCAGGGTGAGAAGCAACCAGTCAGTGAGGTTACCTGCTACCTACGCCAAGTACTTGGAAGGAAACATTTTACTCTTATCCTTCTACACTCCTTCCACTGATCTAAGTAAATCAACATGAGAGATTAACACACAAAAAAGTTAATTACATATACATGAAAACCCTACACACATGGGAGAGACAGAATGGTAAAATATGGTATATATGTCATCCTGAGCTAAAGAATGGGATAAATGGCCTGGGGCTTCACGAGAGGAGGGGAATTCACAGGAAGGTAAGAAGAGCAGATGTTTGGTAATTAGATGTTTACCCTGCCATATAGATAAGTCATGAAAAGTTATTTCTGGCAATAACTCAGTATGGAAATGATCCCCAATCTAAATTCTTTAAGGAAATGGTAAAAGTTTCTCTTGTACCCTCAGGGTTTCTTACCCTCAGCTCAAAATAATCCAGATATCAAAATGACACATCTTGGGGAAGCCTGTTCTGAACCCTTTTACAGGACCTATAAAGAACTTTTAAAACAAAAATAGGAAGCACACCACCAATTGAAAATTTTGCATAAGATCTGAGTAGATAGTTCACAAAAGAACATGTGAGACTGACAAGTAAGCAAATGAAAAAATGTTAAACATCATTAGTCATTAGGGTTATACATGGCAAAATCATAATGATACCACTACTACAAGCCTATTGCAATAAGTAAAGTTTGAAACACTAATCATATCAAGTACTGAAAAGAATAAGGAGGAACTAGAACTTGCATCCACTACTGACTGGAGTGTGAAAAGGTCAATCACTTTGGAAACCAGACTGACAGGTTCTTAAAAAACTTTACTATACTATACACCTACCATAAATCCGGCCATTTCAATCCTAGGTATTCACCCAAAATAAAAGAAGGGATATAACCATACAAAGATTTAAACACTAATGTTCATAGAGCTTTATTTGGGATAATAAAAAATTCAAAACAACAAAAAGATCATAATTGGACTTGTAAGTGTTGTCTCAAATAACAATACAGATGAATCTCAAAGTTACCTTGGGTGGAAAAAAAATCATTCATATCATAGGCTTCATTTATATAAAACGTTAAAACACCCAAACTAATCTACACTTACAGAAGGCAGAGCAGTAGTTGCTTGGTGTTGCAAAGAAAGGGATCAAGAGAAGTGGAAAGGAAGGATTACCAAGGGGTGTTAGGAAACATTAGGGGATGATGGTTATTTTTACTATTTTGATATTCGTGATGTCTGACAATGAACAAACAAATCCACCTTATCAAATTGTATATTTTAAGTAGATATTGTATACTGTATGTTAATCATATCTTAATAAAATGCTAAAAAGGAGAGAAAACCAGCCCTCTCTGATCCAAGCACATATATTTTTAAAGAATTCTCTCTCCAGAATACCATAATCAAAAGTAAATGCCAACTTTAAGACAAAGGAATAGCCCACAATTTTCTCCAAGTCATCCATTCTTTATCAAAATTCCTAGCACAAACAGCAGTGAAATAACTTTTAAAATGTTAAAATAATGCTGAAGGTCTTTTTACTCATGATAATGGATAAACTTTCTCATGGAATCCTTCCAATATTGAAAAAAATAAATACCGGTTCTCCATATGAATTAATGATGTAGCAGTGTCTGAAGCATTCTTAAAGTATCTGATTGTGTTGTCTCCCAAGTCTAGAATTCTTGCACCTGACTGCTTCTGCTTCATCTAAATGAAAGGAAGCCGACCGTTACTTCATAACACATCCTAAATGACAGCTCCTCTACCAAAGTGTTCCATGATGAATATAATCATTTATTCCAGGCTTGGGCAAACTACAGTCTTGGCCTGCTCCTTGTTTTTGTAAATAAAGTTTTATGGGAATACGGTCATATCCATCCATTTAGGTATGGTCTATGGCCACTTTCATGATACCATGGCAGAGCTGTGTAGTTATAACAGAGACTGTATGGCCTGCAAAAACATATATTTGCCATATGGACTTTACGGACGAAGTTCCCAATCCCAGACTAATTCCTTTTAATCCCTCCTCTTCACTTCTCTCTTCTTAACTTACACGGTAAAATCCTTAAGGATAGGGACTCAACTTTATAAGCAACATACAGTGCTTTGAAATTTTTCAGTACTCAAGAAAACCTGTTAAATCAGATTAAGTATAATTTCTAAATGCCAAAGAGTTAAATCAATAGCAAACACTAACCAGGATGAGTTCTGTAACTGTGGTATAATAAGAATGCACTCCTTCTATCAGGTTAGACTATGATACCTCAGTAACTTTTGGTTAGGTTATGATGCTTCAATAACTTTTGCCTGCAATTCAAAGAATAATAGAGCTGGAAGAGGCTTCAGAGGTCATCAGAACCAAATCACTCTTTTTTAGATGAAAAAACTAGGGGTCAGATAGGCTAAATGATTAGCCAAAGATAAAATAAATGGTTAGGGTTAAAACAAAGTCTAACAGTCATGAATGTAACAGACAATGGATCCAGGCAGGTCCATCGGCAGGCTTCCAGAGATATGATACCTTCCTCGAATTGTATAGCAAGCAAAATCATGCATATGTGCATGTAAACATCTTCCTGGGAAGAGTTTTATAGTCAAAAAGGAGTTCATAATCCCAGAACGGTTAAGGAAAAACAAAACTGAGAAAAAGATGTTTTTTGAAGAATCACTAATTCTCCACCTAGCATATAACAAATCCATGACTGGCCCATGAAGGTCAAATTATTGTCTCTATATTCTGCATTACATCCAAGGCAGAAGTAATACACATTCTGCCCGTGCAAAGAACCACTATGAAAAGCTCTTCAAGCTATCCAGGCATCCTCTTTATTTTCCCCTAGGGATCCTTCAGTGTATATAAGTACTTCTGCAGTACTTATCAAATCAATCAAACCAAGATAACGTGTATGTGCTACAGGGGGTGAGGGGGATGTTAACATGAATTGAAAAGGTTGCATATTCCCTGTTTTTAACATTTCAAGGAGATTATGTTGTATGGGTGAAGAAAAGTAATGTTATGATGGACAGCAAATAATTTATTGGTTATGCTTCTCATTTTATTTTTATAAAATCTCTGTTATTACACATATATAAACAAAATGTTAAAGTATATTTATTGGTAATTACCCATGAATACTACCACTGAATATCTTCTTAACTGATGTCTAATACAAATTTACTAAATATATTTTAAAATAAATATATATTTTTAAAATATGGGTATATTTTAATATATATTTCAAAGTAAATTACTACTTAACATTTATTCTTTTTTAAAATATTTTATCATTTATGATATTACAGTTGTCCCAATTTTTCCCCCTTTGCCACCCTCTGAGCATTACATTTTGGTGAAATTAGAGAAATAAAAGTTATCCAAATTATATCTGATGCCTAAAACTGACTCCTTTTTTCCCCCACAATTTGAACAAGTGATATATAAACACTTTTGTATATATACTTTGTATAGTTTCAATTGCGATTTCAACAGTCTCTCAGTATTTGTGTAACTTCATAGCATCTAAGATAGTACTGTTTTTCTAATGCTTAAATTCTCAGAATCACTGTCAGAGATTGTCACTAGGGCTAGTCTTGTTTCCCAGGGGCTAAACTTAAATTGCCATAAATCTTACAATTGCATATTTCTAGAAATAAAAATATATCAAAAGATACAATTCAAAACACAAGACAAAATTTTCCCTTCTAAATCAGCTATAAAGACTATAAGTTTCTGAAAACAAAACCAATCAATATTTGTAAAATGTATTGTGAAAGGTAATTTAAAAATTTGCATCATCAATAATCATAAAATTTCCACACATAAAATGAAAAATAAGTCACATTTTAAAGAACTGACAATTGAGGTAAATGGACATTTTCCTTTTGGCTAAATGTAGTAACCTCCTCTCAGTTCCTTATTACACTCTCCTTGCACTGACATAGCCAATAACTTTTCTCCATTAATCCATGAAACCCCTTTCCTTTATCGCCCCATTTATACTATGGTTGTTCCATAACAGTCGCCAGAGAAAACCTCATGGATAATGGTGGAAGAAAACACTTGTACAGTTCCTTAGAACAATATTTACCTATTCTATAATGTTTATAAACCAAGAATGCTAAGTTTCTATGGCTCAATGACTTTCCAGTTTTAATCCTTCCCTAGAGAAAATCTATGTGTGGGTAATTTTTGCTGTCAGGCACTTGTAGATTTGTTCCTGATAATAAGGAGGCTCAGCGAAGCAAGGGCATGCAAAATCCTGCCCTGGAAGTGTTTTAATGCCGTCACTGTTATTATTTCAAAAACAAATTAAACAAGGGAGTTCTGAAGAAAGCTAATTAAATAATTTAGGCAGCAACCTAATGCAAATCACTGCCCCTACTTTCACTCAATATGATGTTCTGTGCTTCTAAGATGTCAATCTCTAAGTGTACATACATAGCAAGTGACTGTTTAAAAGTGACTCAAGGTGCCTATACAAGCATTCCACTGGGACATACACAGGAAGCATGAGTCTTGATTTATTTTTACTTCCTACCTTTGCCATGTGGTTTTATTCCATTTTTTAATAAACAAACAAAAAAAAATGTGTAGAAAGAGTACAGAGCTAAGAATCATCTGAACGAGATTCCAACCCCAGCTTTATATCAAGGAAACCAAATATGGTCCAAACACCAGTTACATGACAGAGTTATCATAAGAAGACTATTTCATAAACTGAAGGCTGTATATGTATTTAGGGTGATTTTGCTCTCTATTTTGCTTTTTAATTTTTATAGAAATTTAGTCCTCATTATAAGTCATTAGGGGTCAGTTTCAACAGAAAAGATTTAGTGAGACCTAACTCAAAAGACATCTGGCTCTGGCAAATGTGGCTCAGTTGTGCACCAAAAAGCTGAGGGCTCAATTCCCTGTCAGGGCATATACCTAGGTTGCTAGGTTGCAGGTTTGATCCCCGATGAGTAGGTCGGGGAGCACACGGGAGGCAAGCAATGGATGTTTCTCTCCTCCCCTCCCCTGTTTCCTCTCAAAAATCAATAAACACATTTTTTCTAAAAAAAGACATCTGGTCTCCAAGGTTTCCACACCTGCCCTAGACAACAAAAGTTTCTTTGATACTAATTCCCATTTAAAACAGGTTTGTTGGCCAAAGTTCAATTGGGTATAATTAATAAAATCACTTCATTCAATGCGTAAAGAAGTATTCAGTGACCAACAGAAAAAAATGAACACAATGCAACAGATAAATATTGAGACTGACAAGTAGGTGATAGTTTATAAGACTTAACCCATTATTTACTATTATTTAAAATTAACCTTGGCAATTCTATAACATGCAACATACGTAGTTTATTTCAAAGTTTATATAGTACACAAATGTGTTTTAAGAATCATACTGTTCAGGGGGCATTTATATACTTAGGAAAAATTTAAATGTAAACACGAATAAAGCACTTAAATAAACTTTGAGAAAATTACAACATTATAGTGAAACATTACCGGAGAGATTACATTTACCATAAGATGGAAATAAAACTAAAGAAAAGAGAGGAAGGTTAAAAATGAGAATAGAGAAATATGACAAGACATATAAAAAGCAAATATTAAATGAAAATAATAGCCCAACACAGAAAAAAAACACATAACTGATCTCTATAAAGTTCTTGGTTATTATACTCCTCTCCTGCTGCGCACACTTCATTCTATCAGTGATAGCTGTGTCCTTTATGCCAAAAAAGACTGTTTCACTTTTCTAATTTTAGCCTTTGAATCACAAGGACAGATTTTTGGCAAAATTGTCTTATACCTTAACTAACCTGCATGCGATTTCTGACAACTAATGATGTTGCTATCACAAGGATTTGATTATTTCATTCATTAAGTATTATATTTAGAAAGAACAATGATATTTTTAATTAAAAGTACAGAAGTTAAATAAATAAAATGCATTAATACTCTGGTGCTAATTTTTAGAATGTACCCACACAGTGTATGCTTTCCTTCATGGAACTAGAGATTCTATTCTTTGGAATAACTTCTCTCTCTGGTGTCTCTTAACCACTATTTCCTCTGTATTATCTCCTTGACTAACTCCTTAATGACAAAGTCTCACTTTTTACCTTAAAAATCCCTACAACTACCATAAGACTCTATGCCTTCTAGGGACTTGATTAACGGTTTTTGTTTTGTTTTGTTTTGGATTGACAGATGAATAGGTGGATTGATGAACTAGCCTTATGAAAGACACATAGAGAGAGAGAGAGACAGAGAGAGAGAGAGAGAGAGCTAGCGCTTGTGAGGAGGGGGAGGCAATGGGGGGAAAAGTGTTTCATCTCTGAGCTATGAATTCCATGAGAAATAGCTCTTTATTATTCATATTTATCATTTTTGTGGTTAGTATGGATCTGGAACATATTAAATCTTCAAATAATGTTTGCAGAATGAGAGCCTGATTTATGTTGGCCATTTCACAGACTATGTGATTCTTCCAGTGTAACAGTTTGTATCAATTAGAAACTTAGTCAATCCTTTCATAAATTACTCTCTTCTGCTCTAAGTTCCTACTTTTCTATGACACTAAAAAGAAATTTTACACAAGCTATATAAAACATTAGACTCATTAGATTTATGATCATTGCTTACATATCTTATTTGTTCAGTAACTTAATATTTTCTGTAAAATGTATTTTGTATGCACTGCAACATCAGTATTGTCCACTCTGTTTTCTGCAAATAGTTCATGTTTCCTTCCCTTTCTAGTTATTTTATGCAAATAACTTTTAATGTAATCAAATCAGTCACATCTTTTTCTTAATGACATGTTTCATTGCTTTTAGACTTTGAAATTCTCTTTCCTTCCAGATTTTCGATAAATATTCAATTTCACCTTTTCTAATTTATCAGTAGCTTGTTTTTTTACTACTATCTTGGAATCTGTTTTGCTATGAACTGTTCAGTGAAGAACTAAACATTTTCCTGATCCCTACAAAAAAGTCCAAACACAATTTATTAAATATTATTTCTCTCCTCACAAATTTGAGCTGTTTCCTTGATAGTATCTTATATTCTTACATATAGCCAAGTCTAATTCTAAGGGCAATGTCTACATCAGATTGTGCGTGACTAATAGAAATGGTCGGATCCTGTGCTGCATCCACTACAATGGAAAAAACTACTAGGCATTTAACAAATCATTTCTATTAAGCCAATTCTCAACTGTTTTATCTGCTCTGAGATTTAAATATAATAATGAAAATGCATATGTAGTTCTTCTGTAACATACTGGAAGACCCTTGAAAGCAAAACACCTGTCTCTCTCACTTTCAGACCCCATGTTTAGTATTGTGCCTGACACAAACATTCAACAAGCATTTGAGAAATGAACAGAATTATGGCAAGACTGAAAAACAGAGTCATATGAGAAAGAAAGAAGGTTTAAATGCAAGAAAGTAGAAGATTTTTCCAAGTAAACAAAAAGATAAGTGGTAGCAGAAAATTTAACAAGAAATACAAAACTACAAAATACGGATTTCATCAACTGTCTATTCACACCAATTACTACATAAATATTATTGATTTTTAAGTTACTTCCTTTTATAGGTTAGGTTGGTTCACAGTTATAGTAATAACAAAAATGACTCTGGCAAAATACACTTTAATTCAAGTTCTTCATTAACTACTACATTATAATTCTTTACTCAAAAATTCTTATCCCTAATATGACTTGAGAATGTTTCTTTTATAAATGGAAGCTTGTGACCTGAATTTTCAAACTCAATCTTCATGACTACATTCAGTGTTTTTAAAAGAACCTTAATTTCAACTTTGTTAATTAAAATTTGCGAATCAATGGCCTGAGGAAATTTTCACTAAAAATATGTTAAATTCAGTAAGGCATTATTAGAGAACTTACGTAATTTCCATTAAGCTGAGTTGTGAAGGATGCTTTTTATATTAGCCTCAAAATACAAATTTATCAGGAAAAACGTTCTTCATTTCAAATAACATCTAATTAAGTGGTGAATTATAAAACATAGATATATTTTATCTTTCTTAGCTTAAGGTCATTTTATTGCTATATCACTCCTCTTTACCACACTCACCCACCACCCAGTGACCCCACCCCCCACTACAAAAACAACCCTGCAACTTTTACATCATCCTCATGAGGTAAGACAGTCACTTAGTGATGAATTTAATTTCTAATGGCTCTTAAAAATGTCTAGGCACATTATTGTCTTTTCAGTGAGAACAACTTGTTGGCAAGTAAACAAAGTAATCATGAAAAGAGAATAATTCGATCTCCTAACTTTGAAACCCAATTTCATTGACATATAAAATAGAGTTCACAGGAAGGGAAAGATTTCATTAGGTTAGGTGACTCTTATTATTAGCCAGAGGAGAAACATGTGATGATGGCTCTTGACACTGAAAAGTGAGTATAGAAATGAATGATCTATTGTAGATGTCTCAGTTTAGCAGAAAATGGTATTTTCTTAGGGCAAATCATCTCAGATTGCTAGGAAGGCTTTCAAAATTCAACAATCTTATAGCCTTTCTGCCTTCCGGCTGAGATCACAGATAGTAACAATCCTCCACCACTAATAACCGGATCTACTGATTCAAGTTGGCTCGCAGGGCAGGGCAAAGAGCAGCCGATAACTAGCATTTGCCCAGGTAAGTATTATGAGCCCCATTTTCCACATATGGAGATTTAAGATGGAAGTTTTTAATAAACAATAGGAAAGATCATAGTGTTAACTGTAGGAGGTGTCAGGATATGAACACAAATTCCTCTAATTCCAAAGGCTATGTCCTTTACACTCTGCCACATCACACTTGTGTCAGAAAAAATAAAAAAATCTATACAGTCCTATGTAGACAATTATAGGACATTGAAACTTAGGTGATATTTTCATCTCTCCAACTGATTGAAGGTAGTGATATAGGAAAATAAACAAAAATATGGAAAAAGAATAGCTCATTATATAGATGGTTTTATAACAGTGACAACTGGTTCTGAACACCAGTTGGGATTCATTGCACTGTGAAATACATCTTATGCTTAGTGGTAGAGACTGAGGATATTAGGGTTGGCAAGAAACAATGATTGTTTTCTCAAGTTTAATGAAATAAATAAAGTAAAGAAACAAAGCGATCTTGAAATTTTAAAACAAAGAGAAATATTATAAATGGAATTTCATGATCCCTCCCTCTTTCTCTGATACTCACTAACTGCCCCCCCCCCCCCCAATACATACACATGCATACACACTCACACTGGTGCTCTCTGAGGACAAGTCTGGTTTCCAGGGCCTTCTTTCCTCAAGCACTCAGAACGATGCTGTGTACTTAGTCACTCAATAAACTTTTGCTGAATGAATGGAAACGAATGATAAGGAAAGTGTAACTATTCAACTTCTATTTAGTTCCATCAAAGAGAATGATCTTCAAACTGGAAAAGGTATAATAAACATGATTAAGAGCTAACTAAAGACTAAAATAGATGAAGAGAGTAAGAGCACCTGGCTGTCTTATACCAATTATTTCAACTCCTCAGTCCCAGACAAGTTCTAACTCAGAATTTTCTCATGAAGTACAGATATGATCACTGAGTATGCCAGAAAATTGAGACTAGAAAATAAATCTTGATTCTCAAGACAATTTTATACAGATAAAATTAGGATTACTCAGAGGAAGCTTATAGTGTAATTCTTAAATAAAAAGTATTGTTTCCACCATATGCATTTGTAATTTTGTGGGAGATATTTTATGTGCTTATAAGCATATATGAATACATATTATCTTATTCTCTTTTTAGACAGGAGTCTTATCATATATATTTTTTGCATTTTGTTTTTTTTTCTTTTTCACATAATACTAAATCATAGAAAGTTTTTCATTTCAATATTTAAACAGCTTCATCATTTCATATAGTTACATAGTATTCCATTTCATGGAAGCACTATTGTTCATTTAACCAGTCCCAAATTGATGGTTACTCAGGATGTTTCCAATCTTTGCTATTACAGACAATGTTGTAACAAGCAACCTTATAAATATATCATGTCTCATGTGTAAGTAAACGTAGAGAAATAGAGATGTTGTATTAAAAGGTATATGCATTCATAAGTTTCATAAATATTAACAAATTACTCTCCAAATGACTGATATTTTAAGCTCCCACCAGCAATATATGAGAGCCCTTAAATTTTCTTGGGTTCCACAATGCAGGGAGTTCCACGGTGTTTTAATATGAAAAGCTTTACATTCCAAGACAGAATAGAAACTGCAAAGAAAGAATGTTCTATAAGTCCTGCATCTATTAATCAAAGACAGTGCAGACAATGGACAATACACAAAAAGCATCACTGGGAATTATCACTTCACCAAAGTGCTGTGAAAGAAAATGAAGCAAATTTTAGCAGTAACCTTAATGTTAAGAAAATGTTTGTTTACCAATGAGTATACAGATGTCCTATGTATGAAACCCAAGCGTCTATAAGAAAACCTCTCCAACCCAGATTCTGTTAAGGTTGATACGGAAAGGAAAGTCCTTACATGGGGAACAATGAATGTTTCCTAAGATGTACTTTTCTCATTGGGAGTCCAACTAATTATGACTGACATACCATGCTGCTAGGTCACAGCAGACATTCCACAAAAACAGGAATACTGTATCCTTCCCTTGATATTGATCCTTTCCTTAATTGACTCATAGGACAAATGAAACAAGACTACCAACCAGAATAGTACAATTTAAATGCATTTTGGTGACTAGTAGTGGTCATCTAAATCCATTTTTTCCTTGCTTCATAGTAACAGGGTTTTAGGTGAATGAACAGATGCCTGTGTAGAGACTGTACTTCCCAGGTTTCATTGAAGTTATATGTAGCTATGTAACAAGGTTCTAAAAAAATGGAATGTCAAAAAGTTTGGCCAAGGTCATAAGAAAATCGCTTGCCTTGTATTTCTTCTTTTTCTTACCTTTCTCAAACTAGAACGCAGACATGGCAGTGATTCAGATTTATCCTTGAAACAAGGACAACATCTTAGGAGACAGCAAAACAATGAGATATAATGAACTTAAGACTGGTATAACCTTGTGAAGCTAACCACTTTGACAGCCTAGGCCATCCTTATCATTGATTTGTGGAGAAATAAGCTTCTATCTCATTCAACCCAATGTAAGTGTTGATACAAACACCACTAAAGATTGGACAGTGGAAGTATTAAGAAAAGTGAAAAACCTGAGTTAAAACTTGAGTGAAAGAAAAAGGTACCTAGGCATCAAGGCAAAAAACAATAAGTAAGAAATAAAGATGAGTACAAATTAATAAAGAGAAGAAAAATACTAAAGAACTGACCAAATAAAAGATTGATATCAGAAACAGCACATTTTTCTAAGCACAGAAAGCTAATGTAATATTGCAAAAGCATTAGAAGGAAAAATGCACTGTAGTTCAGACACCTGATTTTTAATTCAAATGATTATTCCTCACAGCAGAAAAGCACAGTAATTCAAATATTATAACAACAACTGCATTTGGGAACATTTAAATTTGTTTGAACTTTCAATGGATTATATACAAATTTGGTATCTTAACTTGATTAAACAGTGATAAGTAAGGCTTTATGAGGGAAGATATTGAAACTCATTCAGTAAACATTATTGAATATGTACTGTGAACCAGAGACACCTGTGCTGGACTCTAGAATTCAAAGGTGAAGAAAAAACAGTTCCTGTTTGGGACAGGATCACTAGCAAATTTTATTAGTTGTGTTGACATAAAGATAAAAGTTTTCCCCTTCAGTTGTGCCAAATTATTATTTTTTAATCCCCATCCAAGGATATTTTGTTATTGATTTGAGGCGAGGTGGCGGGGGGCGGAGAGGGAGAGGGAGAGAGAAACATCGATAGCTTGCCTCATGTACGCACCCGGACATGGGATCAAGCCCTCAGCCTAAGTAAGTGTCCTGACCAGGGATTATTGTACCACCTAAGTAAGAGCCTTGACCAGATCAAACCCACAACCATTTGGTGTATGGGATGACACTCCAACCAACTGAGCCACCTGGCCAAGGTTCAAATTACTTTTTCTAATATCAGTTACTTGAACAATAATTTTTTCAAAAACATACACACAAAGAATCATTTATATATACCAAATATCTTTAATATGAGTATCTTTCATGAAAAAGGTCTTTTTGTGTACAAAAAGATAAATTTCAAAATCATCAATACCGTTTAATCATTAAAGAATTGTTCCTGAAGTAAGATACCAAGGTTTCTTAGATCTTTATATGTAAACCATCTGCTCAATAAATGTACAATTTAAAAAAGGAAAATGTGGTCACTAACTTCAGTTATATTGTACAACAATTTATTCTAATTGTTATAAGAAGGAAGATATCAGCAATACTTTGATATTTCACTTAACATATTCACCTGAAAACTGAATCATAATAGGCTGTCTTAAAAGTATTATCGCTTGAATATGACAGTTAATCCAATGAGAAAATAATCTTTACATTAACCTAATTTAACATTCAATTGGAATTTTTAAAAAACCAAACGTGTTATTTAACTGACTTTAACGCATTAAAATCCTGGAGCAACCACTGTATTAGACAAACTGTGTCAAATGAAAACATAATTGCAATAATTTTATTTATTAAACATTTTTTGACACTTACGAACTACTCTAACACTGCTATGTGACGGAGAAATAAGTTTCTTCCTTAAGACAATGTGAATGGCTTAATGACAGAGCAACTTTTCCCTCAAAAAATGCCATAAATTACAATAAGTAAATATGAGAAACTAGGGTAAAGTCATAACAAAAAAATGAATCTAACAACTAACTTTAAAATTATTTGAGAATTTAACTTATGGATAAAGTTCTCTACTGTAAAGCCAACTACTGTTTAACTTTAAGCAAAAGTTGTTACAGATATAAGTTAGAATACTTAGTACTACAGTCTCATATACTTCTTTAAATATGAAAGACTTTGAATATTAGTTTGTGGAATCAGTCTACAAACTAAAGGCAATAAATTCTAAGTTAAGAAAATAATAAAAGGTAAACCAAGAAAAACTGTAACTCAAAAATATTAGGCTTTCTGGAACTCCTTATTTTTCCCACCAATACACATATCAGCTTAATAATTTCTAAAATTAGTCTTCTAACTTCTAGTGATTACTTTTAAATTTATTTCTTCCTTGACTTTATATTATTCAGTCTTTCTACTTCTTTTTAAATGGGTGCTTAAGAGAAAAAGTAAATTTAAAATCTGACTACATGGACAACAGTGTAGTGATTGAGGGGGTGGGGTGTTTGAGGAGGAAGAGGGTGATGATGGAAAAAATAAAATTAAAAATTAAAAATCTGATTACAATCCTTTTCCCCTTTGGCTTTGTCCAAGGATTGAGGGTGGAGAAAGGCGGGGCAGGGGAAAGTGGTGGCGGGAAAATGGAGATATTTGTTCTTGAACAACAATAAAAAAAATAAAAATTTAAAAAATTAAAGAAAACTAAGAAAAAAAGAAAAAATCTGACTATAAAATTTTTAAATGGAAGAAGATAATTATTAAACTATAGCATTAAATTTAGTATTCAGAATTCTTCCCCTAAAAAAAAGCGTTCAGATATGCCTACAAATCTGGTATTCTTTACTCAATGATTTTTTCCCTTTCCAATTTTATAGCTATTTCCTAAAATAAAAAGGTATATGCAAGACCATATTAGTTTATCTAACCGCCCTTCTACTTGACTCCCAGTCTTCTCGTCAAGCTTGGTTATAAAGTTCTTCTCATGTAGTTGATATTTTTCATTATTCTTTTATCCTTTTCTTTCAGTGTTCCTACACTGTTACTGTTTCCAGCAAGTGGAAGGCTTTTTACAGAGTAGGACAAAACCATACTGAGAAGTGACAGCTGAGACCCACAAGCAGTCCTACTGGTTCTTCCTGACAAGAAATAGTATTCCGTGATGGAGATTTTCTTTGACTCCCTGCAGGATCTCACAAAAGCCTGCAAATCCATCCTTGGAAACCCAGCAACAAAACTGTATTTTCCTATTTCCTCTGTACAACAGCTTGTTTTATGTAGCATTCAACTAAAGAAGGTGATTCATTGTGCCCAAGTTATCAGAGGCTGAACAATTACTTTCACTCTAAAACTCTGCATATTCTCATGGCTAATTAAAGCCCAAAGATATATAGACTGTTCAGAAGTAGCTTTATAATAATATGACAAAACAGTGACAATAAAGCCAATGGGATTGCTGAATTACCATTTTTATAAACTGGAGTATACCAGCACCTCTATTTTACAATTTAATCAAACAATTCAAAGGAAAACAAAAACTAAGAACCCTTCCCTAAATCTGACTTTGTAATGGGGCTTGGCTTATTTTAACTAACTTCATTGTGTGTTGTTCTATAGGGTCCCTTCACCTTTTTTTACTTTCGTTTCCAGAATGGGCTGTGAAAGCAATTATCTCCTAACTCACAGATGCACATCCTGACACCTCTCTACCAACACTGACTTAATTATCTAAATTATCTCCGACTTGTCAGTTTTGACTCCAGATCTATCTTTATTTTTCAGAGCATCAGCTACTTCGCATAGAAAGATATATGCAACACTGAAGATTCTTCCATTCATTTTAGCAACTTTTCATTGGTTTTCATAGTACTTCCCTACTTCTGTTCCTAAAAAATATTTTAAGCAGTCCATAGTAATGGATATTGGTTACTATTTTGAAAATCACTCCATTAAATTAACTAAAAAAGCAGAGAGGAAATTTTAATTACAATTTCAGTATATTTGTGAAAACAAATTGGTTATACATTGTGATTTAATTTCCATTTGGAAAGATAGGGGATGCATCATTTTTTTTTTCAATTTAATCATTAACTGTATTTGTATTGAGTTCTGCGGATTTTGCAACAACCAGGGACACATGCTCTAACAATAACCATTCCTTTAGGGAAACAAGGGAAAACATTTAAAAATATTAAGAAAAATGTAAAAACAAAAAATCAGGACTCTCTTATGGGTAAACTAATATTTTTTCTAATGTTTTCATGTAAAGAAAAAGGTATTAAATAAATAGGATATTAAAAATTAGAGATTTCCAATGAAAAGCAAGAAAAAGTGAATCATATTTTGTTTTATGATAAATTTCTAAAATAGTCTTAAGTGCAATTCCACCACAGAACACACAATTTATTATCTCCATCTCAAATCATTCCTTTAATGAGATATGAGATTCATAGTATTGTACATAATGACAGATAAGCTATTCATTCTTTAAAGTAATTTTAACATATAGATATTTGAAGAACAATAATCTCACACATACACACAGGCATGCACACACATAAATACGCAGAATATTGTCTTAGGATTCTTTAAGTATTTAAGGGAACTGTGGTAGAGAAATTATAGTATTATCAAAAAGTATCTTGAAAAAGAAATGTAGACCTTGGTTTAAAATCTTATTTTGTGACAATTTCCAGAAATAATTTCAATGTTCAATTAAATTTTATTTCACAGATTTTTTTTCAAAATAATTATCATAATGTTTAGGCAAGTTTCCCAAAGAAATACATATTCATTTGAATAGCAATCTATCTTGGCACAAAGTAGGAGTATTTTTTTCCAATATGAATACAGTGATCTTAAACCAAGAGAAAATCCACTTAGCCCTTATCAAGGCATCTAAAAACCAAGGATTTGTTCAATAATCTTGTACACAGCACTACCCATCCTTTCCTAAAATATGATAAAATATATTGAAAAATATAATTATTAAACTTAGATATGATCCAAATAGCCAATAGAAAGCTTGTAATACTGACAAACTGTTGTTGCACGCTTGAGATCAATAAAAATATATACATAAAAATCAATTCATGCAGCTATCAGTATTAATATTAGCATAAAACACTTCATTTTGCATACAACTGAGGTAAATGATTGATAATAGCAAAAAAATAAAACTGTACAGTAAGTAATACTTAATTCATTATATTCTATTTAGTCTCTTTGCATATATTCTCTCAAAGTATATTTATAGCTGTCAAGCTGCATAAAGACCTCCTGTTGAGGTTCACGGTCATTTAATAAAAGGAGCTATATATACTTTGTACAACTGCAATACATCCACAACAACTAGGCTGAAGTTTTCATACCAGTAGTAGAGAACAATGAGTTTTTCAGATTACAAAGAATAGAGAAGGGAAAATTACAGGAATTTGCTAGCATGTAATTGAGAAGATAAATGGAAGAATGAAAAATCTAATCTTAAAAAGTCTTTTCAATAAGCTTACCCAAATGAAGAGGAAAAGGTCAACAAAACATACTTGACTTAATTTAAAGATGTAATGTTTATGCAAGAAAATGTCCAACAACAGGGAAGTAAATTTATTAGGACCAAGTGACATGGTGTACCACACAGTATGAATAATTACATTTATAATAAGTTTAAAATAATATTTAAAACACTCTGTTATGTTAAGAAAACACAATGTTAAAATTTCTTGTACAATCTCAAAAATGTATGAAAAAAATCAGGAGAGAAAATGGCGAGACTTTAAAGGGCATCCCTGGGTGTTAAAATTTTCTGTTTTTTATACATTTCTAGGCCTTCTGAATGTTCTGCAATGACTATTACTTTGATTAGAAAAAATATTTATAAACATATAAAGTTTGCTTTCTCAAAGAAAACATTCACTGTAAGTCAATTTGAAATGAATGTAATAAATCAGAGTAATACTCTATTTTCAAATAGTTGTGCTTTGTTACCAGAAAATGACACAAACAGTTAACAAGCCTCAAGTGCATGATCTATATCACTTGGCTCTTTCCATCCAAACTTCTTCAAATAGGGTTAAATGCTAAACATTCCCATTTTTTCTGCACTGGTTTTATACAAGTACAAAAAAGCTAACCAAACACAAAACTAATCTTGAAATTCTCTTCCTGATCCAAGAGAAAAAACATTTAGGATTTCCATGATATGAAGAAAATAAATAGTTCTCATTATGCCTTACTCTATGTTTGATTCCAGATGCCATGACTCAATGGTACTCAGGATTATTTATGGGTGTTACAGGAGTGGGGGACTTTTTTTTGCTTAGCAGCATGCATTTTTGTTCCTATAAAGTCAGAACATCTGTAAAGCAGCTCTCAACTTTAATCTCTGTAATGTTGCTGGTATCCCATTAACATGTTAAGGCAACTTTCCAAAAAATTAAGTACTTTTTTCACATCACTTCATAATTACAGAGTACATACAATACGACATGCAGGTGGTTTTGAAAACATGAATAAACTACAAGATTGCTGTCATTAGGAACTCTAACACCACTTTGTAAAGCTTCAGTTGAATCCCATTTCAAAGTGAAGAAACTGTATCCAAGTGAAAAAATATCTAAGTTTACAGTGGTACGCTTCATTTGAAAATCTAAAGTGTTTTAAAAATCAGAATTTAACTCCCATTTCGAGGGTGAAGTACACAACGATTCTAAAATTGGGCTAAGATTATTGAATAAAATCAGCGCAGACGCAGAATTTCATACAAGCACTCCTCCAAGCCACTGTCCACTGCAAGTCCTTTGCGTGGCAGCTTTATCTATCGTTGGCCCTGGGAAAGCCAATCTAACAAACAGCCTTCATTTTCGTTTTCCCTGCTTCCTCACTATCCTTAACCTTACACCTCCTCCATTTTAAAACACAACCAGTCTCCTTGCATCTTTCTCACCCAAGCATCTAGTTCCTCAATAACCTACTCTTCCATTAAGAGGCCTCATCTGGGTCCATTCTCTCTCAATAGCACTACAGGTTCTTAATCTGTGGGGCTTCATGGACAAATAAATTTAAAACAAAGCAAAACAAAACAAAAAGCATATGAGAGGACTGATGTATTTTGTCAATAACATTATTCAAAAGAGTAGGACAAATAAAATTACAAAATTAAAAGAGATTGGAAAAACTCACTGCATAATTCTTATTTTCTTATTTTGTCAAAGACCAGTGGAAATTTCCTAAAGACCTCACACTCCTCTGGACCATCCTTTCCCTCAGCCCAACTCCCCCCAACTCTCCTGCCCATTCCTTCAGGTTTTCCTCAGCCCCAGAGGGATGCTGGTTTGATACCCTAACCATCTTTGTAGCCCCAAGAAACGTAACATAGGCTTGAAGAAAATATTAATTAAATTAGAAAGCTAGAAAGCAATTCTGAGTAGCTTAATAGTTCCATCAGAAAAATGAGAAATAACCAAAAAAAAGTGTATCTGCACATTTTAATAAAAAAGAAAGTCTTTACTTGCAATAAAGCTTTTTTTCTTAACACTAATACATGGATTTGGTGACCCAGTACACCACTTTCAAGTCATAGCTTGGTCTCATTTGAGTCATTTGACTTAGGTATGTCTAAGCAGATCATTTAATACTGTTTTGTAAATGAAAAGGGCCAAACTATGTGATCTCTTAAGGTAACTTATACCTTTAAGAATATAAGAATCATGTTCCCTAGAGCAGTGATTTTCAAGTGGAGTGCTGATTTTTCAACTGGGTATGGACACCAGTTGGGCAACGCTGACGTCAGCAGCAAGGCTGGGGAGGGGGCTGTGGGAGAGGGGCAGAGACAGGTACATAGCTGGGACCAGGGAGTGGCAAAGCAGACACTGTAAGATCATCATGGTGGGGGACGCAGAGTACAGCAAGATATGGCCAAGCTGATTTAATCTTTCCATTTCTCTAATTTTCCCTATGAGATCCCGATTGTGCAGTATATAACCTGAAGCCATTAATGTCCCAAAAAATTTCTGAGACTTACATGTGACCCATTTACAACTCCAATTCTATTATGGGCCATCACTCATTCCTTTCTGTTTAGCTCCATCTGCTTAATACAACTCTTCAACATATTTTATACTCAGAAGCTTCCCGCTTCTTTACTCACCAAAGTTCTATCTACTTACTTTAGGTGTCCTCGAGGACTGTCAAGAAACAAACTTCACTCGTACAAATATCCTCTTCATTCCTGCCCCAATTACCCACCCACCCGTCCACCACAAAACCCTTACACTTATGTATGCACATACACTCACACACGTGCTATCCTCCTTCACAAGCTTACAAAGGGGCAAAACCTGTCTCTACTGACTATTCACAGACACTTTCGGATAAAGGAAATTCTCAATTCCTTTCTATTAACCAACTTCTCTTTTAAGAATACCAGCTCTGTTTAAGCTGCAAAAAGCACTGAAATGATAGGATGACATTTTATCTTCAACCACTAATCCTATCTGATGTTAGTTTAAGCCACCTCTGTGTGCCCAGCAAGGCCAAGTGCAGAGTACATTTACTAGATTATAATCTGCCTGGAGGAGTATACCTTTACATGGGTGATGGAGGTGGGATTTGGGAGTAGCTTCGGTTTGAGCTGCTATGTTACAGCACATTATAGGGTACTTAGAATTTGTTGTGATGATTCATTGCATCAGTTTAAAACACACACTCTGAGGACAGTTTCTGTGTGGCAAACAGAACACGGTGGGCAGGGGAATGAAGATACATTGAAAACTGTGCTAATAAAGATAGCCATATATACAAAGGAATATAGGACAACAGTGGATGGACTGTGACTGCCTGAAGGGGCAGAGGGGACATTTACAAAACGAGATACTTTAACTGGGTTTTGCTGGGTATATAGGCATTTGTCATTTAGAGAAGAGGTGAGAAAGCTGAGTGTGTACATGTGTGCAAAGGTGAGAAAAGGAGAAATAACAAGGTGTGTCCGGAAAAAGTCCAGCCATTGTTCATATAACGAGAATGGTTTATGCAACACTGATGTAGCCTGCCAGCCAAGGAGAGTGGACTGGACTGCACGTGTGAACAATGACAACTCTACTTTACTTGTCAGTGCGGGGGTCGATGCCCCGAGTGAGCATGTGTACTGTGTGGCTGTAGCATTCAAAATGACTGAACGAGTAGAACAATGAATTTGCATAAAATTTTGTGTTCCACTTGAACATTCCTCCTCAGAAACTATTCAAATAATTCAGAAAGCTGCAGCTATGGGCAACTGGTGATTGGCAGTTTCATCATGACAACATGCCTGCTCATGAATCATGCCTCACGCAATTTTTTGGTGAAGCATCAAATCACCCAGGTGACTCAGCCCCCGTACAGCCCAGATTTGGTTCCCTGTGACTTCTGGCTTTTCCTGAAATGAAAATCACCTTTGAAAGGGAAGAGACTCAAGAAACTATGAAGGAGCAGCTGATGGCAACTGAAGAGAAGTGTGTGAGGTCCCAAGGTGCCTACTTTGAAGTGGACAGAGCATCATTGTCCTATGTACAATGTTTTTTGTATCTTCTATCTTCTTCAATAAATGTTTCTATTTTTCATATTACATGGCTGGATACCTCTGGACAGACCTCGTATTCAGGATGCAGTTGGGGGAATTATATCAAGAACTATGCTTAGGATAAGAGACAGGAGATAACAGTGAAGTCTTTAACGGAGGCTAGATTATAATGGCCCTTTTCAGTGGGCCCTTTTTATAGTGGGCTAAGAAATTTAGTTTCTTCCCAAAGGCAGTGAGAAGCCACCAGAGATTTTTAAGCAAAGGAGTGACAAGTGACAGTATTAGATGATGAGATATCACAAACCTCAACAAAGGCTCTCTTTTGGGAAAGAAAAGCCCCTTCTTTGGGGCTTGGCAAAGAACAGAGAATGAGATGATTTCATCCTTTCCCATATTGATCTCACGAGGTCCCCTTCCCCAAGGCTGTGGTGACTGAGAAAATACTGAAAGGGGGAGGGGAAAGAAAAGGGAAACGATATTTATTAAGTATTAGGTGCCAGGCACTGTACTATGTGTTTTACACATATTATTATCAGATTTAATTTCTTCTTTAATCTTCTAAGGTAGGAAAAATCATCCTATTTTACAGAGGGAAAAATAGAGGTCAACCAAGTAGTCAAGAATCACAGAAAAATGGAATACCAAGAGAGAAAATTATGATTTAAACCAAGAGTAAACTAACTCCAAAGATACTCACACATGGAGGAATATATGGTTTCCCCATAACCCACCTTAACTTATTCTTACAATAGTCCTTGTATAGTGGGCTATTAGTAACACTTTATAAATTTAAAAAATTAAAATTGGGAAAAGTGTATATATATTGTATATATACAATAAGTAGGTCATGGAAGAGATGAGGTACAAGATGAGGACAAAGTAAATGTCCTAGGAGGACATTTTAAGTGCTTAAAAGAGAGCTACTGAAATTTAGATGCCAAACCACTGAAATGTAGGTATCTTCATTCCTCCACAATTTTGAGCACTGCATTAATGACCAATGTTTCATTGGTTTCAATGCAATTTTGTCTTTATATTAAAGTGAAGAAAGAAACAGCTATGTAGACAAAATGTATGTTGTGAAAAGAGGCAAAGATTTCTTTTTGACTACCCTCAAAAATACATAAAACAAAGATATAAGCAATAAAGTAGTTCTTTAAACAATCAGAGATATAGACCAGTATAATGGCAAGTGCCTTGTTATCAAATGTAACAAACGTATCAAACCTGTAAACGTAAATTTACAGGTTTTGTAAACTACCTCGTCATGAACATACTGCAATGGGTTATTTTATCATAAAAAATGCTTAGGGGAATTCTAGTTCGGTACATACTAAGAAAACTTCTAAATTATAATATAAATACATCAAGCTTCTATTATATAGTTTTCTGCTTGCTTTAAAATTGAACTCTCGGTAACAATGATATGAAAAATCACACAACTGATTTTTGTATTTGATACTGAAAAAAGGATAACAGCTGCTTTTTCATAAGATACCAGACAACAATAAAGTCAAGAGCAACTTCCTCCATTCAGGGAAGAACTGGTAATGATGAATCTCACCAATATCATTGTCTCTAATACTGACAGTAAATTAAACCCTCAGTACTATCAGAATTCACACCAAAATTCCCAAATTGAGGGCAACACAGAGGTAAGGGAGTGATGGCAGCAGACCATGCTACTGTTGGCATAAACCACCCTTTCTATTTGTACATAAACTGTATCAGGTTTTTTTATTAACTTAAAAATGTTCAATGTTTCATAGTCATTAAAATAAACTGAACTTTTTATTCTGAGTAAAATTAAGAATTGTGGAAAAATCATTTTCAGCTGCTAAAATAGAACAAAATATATTTGAGAACATGCTCACTTTCTGCCTTGCCCTTTCTATACACCCAACTTAAAATTGGCAAAGAAAAATAAATATATATACATATATATATTTATATGTACTGAAATGAAAATTGATAAGGAACATGAAGATGACAATGACCTGGATCTAATGTTTAAATATCACAAAAATAACAATATTATGATAAACATTTAGAAAGCTGAGTAAAAACTGAAAAGAGAAACAGGAATTCTTTGCTGTATTTGAATAACTTAAAAAGAGTGTGAAAGGGCTACGGGAGAAGCAGCTATTATTATTATAGTACAAAATTTCAACAGTATCTCCAAAATCCCCTAAAGGTTTTAATTACTTATGCAGCAGAAAACAAGACAGAAGATGGCTATTTCTTATATTCAAAATCACAAATTTTCAAGTAAATAAAGCTAAACATACCTTGTAAACTATTAAAACTAAGATATATGTAATCTGTAATTTAACGATACGTATGAAAGACTAAAATCCCAGATTGTCTGGAAATACTTCTGAGAAAATTTGTCAAGAAAAACGTAGGAGACCCTAGTAATAAAATAATTATCCTCATATAATATTGGCTAAAAAAAAAAAAAGTGATGCATTCGTTGTAGACATTAACACCTGTAAAATCAAATGTGGAACAATGTCATTTAATAGTGACTATGATAATGTTATTTTCTTCCAACTCTGGATTCCACAGGAAGATAGGAGGTTGCTTGCATACAAGGTCCCTTTTTCTGTTTGCTTCTCCATTTTCTCCATTAAGTTTTTTTCTGGGCAATTCCAGCATACATAAAAGGATTAGTTATAGCGATGAATGGAGCCACATGATATCATCTGGTCCCTATCTTCAGGCATATGAATGTCTAACATTGCAAAACAAAAGTTTTTGAAAGCAACTTAAAATTGAGCCTTCAAAAATGTGTTTCACAGATGATTTTATCTGTTATAACTATTTTAACTATTTAAGCTTTCCTGCAGTATAATAATATTTCATCTTTCTCTTAAATGGCTCAAACTACAAAGTGATTTATCATTTATATTAAAATATTCCAAAATTTAGAAGGAAGAAAGTGAATAATTCCTTTACTAAAGTAAATATATCTGACTCTGTTAGTATCCCTTTTGTTGGGTGCGAAAAAAGGGATCTTTGTTGTGATGGAATAGTTTTATTATCTTGATTGTGGTAGTAACCGTATGATTGTACATGAAATAAAATGACATAGAACTATACACACAACTTATACCAATGTCCTTTTCCTGGTTAGATATGGCACTTTAGTTATGTAAGATATAATCAATGGAAAAAAAAAACTAGGTAAAGGAAATATGGGACCTCTCTGTACTGTCTTTGCAAATTCCTGTATATCTATAGTTCCTGTATAACCAAAATAACAGAAATCATAATATCTCAATGTTGGGAATATAGGAGAAAAATACAAAGAGCAAAGAGGAACATTATTCCCACAAACCTAAGAGATCAGTGTGGATAAATACCAGGAATGCAAGTAAACCAAAGCAGGTGGATAATGATAATCGTCTGAATATTTGATGGTTAAAAAATAAGAATAACAGAATCAAAAATAATGTGAATATGAGAACCAAACTACCGATCTGTATCAACCTGTATCCTTTCCTGGAGTCTGAAAATATATTCTACAGAGACCTATCAAAAAAGGAATTTATTTTGAAAATCATGTACTTTGCATTAGATGCCAAACTGATATTCATTTATGTTTTTAAATAGTTAATTTACCAGTAAAAGTACTTATCTATTTTCTCCAAAAAATTTTTTTGTAAATTTGACATTCCAAGAAGATAGCCATGTTTATATGTGGCTTGGAGCCCTCCAACATAATTCGTAGTACACCGGTTAAGAGAATCATCTTATTTTCCAGATCCAAGGTGGTGAAAATAGGCTGGCCGAGTTTGAGGTAGGCACTAAAAATCCAGTGACCAGGCTATGCTTGGGAAAATCGAAGAGGGATAACTGCCAGCACTGTATGACTTCAGCTACGATATACTAGAAAGGGGCTTACTCTACAAACCAGAGCCTCCCTGGGAAACATCCCTCACACACTGTCTCAACTCAACAAGAAGCAGTAAAGCCTTGAGGAATTTCCACAAACATACACGCAAAATGGTAGGCTTCTTGCATAATTAGTGGCCATTTTACTTGAAAATACCTTGGTTTCTTTTTTTAGAGAGTTTTCTGGGAATTGGGCAAAATCACATTTAGGGAAATGGTCCAAGACTATGAGGCTTCTTAAGTCATTCCCAATCAAATTTGAATCACTTGAAAAGGTCAGATAAAGGATGCTTTTAACACAAAGTGTAATTAAAAATTTCAAGTTGACTTCTAAGACCAGCATTTCAATGGAGTATTGCAAGTACACCAGAAGGTGTTTACTTTGGTTCGAGTACATTCTTAGAGTTCTGAAGCTTAGAGGAGAATACGTTTCAGATTTGGTTCAAAAACCCTAAAGGCCTCCTCTGGGAGCTAAGATATAACTGCTTCGTAGAATTAGGAGATGCTCCAAGGAATTGTCAAGTTACTGAGTAGTATGCTAAATTAAAAATGAAAAGAACAAAAACAAAAAAAAACAAAAAAAACAAAAAAACACCCACTACTATTTACAGAGAGGTTATGATTGGTTTAGGGGTGCTTCTGCTTTGTGTTCTTTGCCTCCAGTTTCTAAGTGTAGAAAGATAAGGAGACCCAAAGTACACTTAGGAATGCATTATTTGAGGTTATTTATTTTATCACAAATGATGACTGGACTCAGTACACAGGAATAGGGGAGCACAGATTATGCAGATTAAAAATTTACCAATAAATAAGGATGACCAATATAATAAAGTCCTAAAACTGAAGTTCATGAATAATTTTACATGTCAAGGCTGTAAAAAAACAAAACACTATCTGTAATATAGAAAACATTCATGTTGTATTGAAGACAACGAAAGTCAGAATATATAAATTTTCATTATCTGTTTTTAAAGGATTTGCAGTTCTTATAAAATTTTTTTCATGACTGAATATCTAAAGAATAACATATCTATAGTACAGTCCTATAAAATCATACTTTGGTAGTAAATACTGAAAGAATAAATTTCCATTATAATTAAAATCTAATTTTTTTTAATTGAAACATTCATAAATGATTAGTTAAGGAAAAATCATACTGAGCTCAAAACACCAGGTTTTTATGCAAGAACAATCACCTTTCTTATCTGAATTACTCAAATCAAAATATCAAAACAATTAAATTACAATAAGTACAATTTTGTCTAACATCAATATCCCATTCAACGGTGCAAAACAGACAACCCTGATTTCAGGCATACTGTTTTGTTTTTAACTGGCAAACAAATTGAACAATGAATCAAATTTTGTTAAAGAAAATATGAGACATGCCGTCAGATCACAGAGGTCAAGGAATTCATCAAGACTCAGTTCCCACATAACTGTGTTTCCAGTTCAGGGGGAAAATTTTTTATCTATTTCCTCAAACAAATATAAAAACACAAATATAAGGACTAGTAGTTAACTGCCTACACACCATATATACCTATAAATCACACTGATTTTATAGTTATATGTATAGGCTTATATTTATGCTCATTCATCTCTGTATGTGTGTTTATGTGTGTATAGAGAAAAGAAAAGAGAGCTTACATTTTGCCTTAACAAACCTGGTTCTTCCACATTGTTACCTCATCTATTCCTCTGAATGTACCATATAAAAAAAAAATAACACGATCATATTTTTGAGTTGTAGGAAGTCCTAAAATGAGTTACCTCTTCATTTTGCAGGAGAAAAAAAAAGGCCTGAGAAGGCATGGGCACAAAAGCTAGCTAGGACAGAACTGGGACTAGAACTCTGGGGCCCTACCTTCTAATCTTTTTCATCAACCATGTCATACGCTAGAGATGGACTCCTGAAAACTAATAAATATTGTCCAGAAGAAACAATACACTCCTAGTGTATCGTTTGGTATTTACTTCTTTTTTTAAATAAAATGTTTTGCTTTCAAAAATCCACTGAAGTTTCATGAGAAAATGATGATGTACTAGAATTTTCTATCCAGGCACATTTGAATTTCATACACTATTCAACTGTAATGTACACTCAGCATTAGTCAGTATCTTAAAGGCTTTACATCTGTAATAACAATATAGGACTTTACTTCAGTGCAAATCATTGATTTATGAATTAATTTTCATTCTATGATTGGTTAAAATTCTTTACATATATACAGAGCTGGGCAAAAGTAGGTTCAGAGTTGTAATACATATTAATAAAATAATAATAAGACAAGAATAAACTGTTTCCTGTACTCACCACTGTAAACCTATTTTGCCCAGCCCTGTATTTGTTCTATGTATCTAAAGAAAACGAAGCATTTATAGTTAAGATACGGACATGGATGCTGAAACAAGAGTGCCTGGCTCTACTACTTATTACTTCGTAACTGTGGGCAACTTACTTGCCCATCTTATGTCTTAGTTTCACTTGTAGAACAAAACTGAACCAACCTGGTATGGTTTGGGGGAAGATTAAATAACTTAACGCATACAACCCAGACTGACCAAACCAGAGTAAAGCTGTCCACCCAGAAAGGGGCCTCGCTCCAAGGACACCTGGCAGCACTGCTGTTTTACAGCCGTGCTAAATATCACAAGTGAGCTGTTCACACTGAATACAGTTTTTCTCTTCCCTGCACCCCAAATTGGGGATGCCTGTTGGTGATGATCAGGTGCCAGTGATCACCAGTATACATTAGGAACAGGGCTCCCCTCTCCTATGTCATCAATTTTGCATCTCTAGTAACTCTTTCTCATTAGCATAACAACAAACCATTGTTTTATACACTGTTAAAACTGTCTATACCCAACAGCTCTCCAACTAAGGCTCCATTTCTCTCCCTTCTTTTTCAATAAAATTCTTCAAGAGATATATACTATCAAATTGTTAGATGTCTATTCTTCTACTCTGTCAAACATTACAAGCAAGCTTTCAACACCCACCACTCCACGGAAACTGCTACCTTCAGAGTCACTGAGAACCGATTTAGTAAATCAATTAAAACAGTGACCAATGCCCTTCAAAACTTCTTTCATTTAGTTTCTAGGATTCCACACTCGCCTGTTCTTACCTAGCATACAGCTTTTGCAGAATCTTTTGCTGAATGATCCTCACCTCCTAATTTTGGAGTGCCCCGAAGTTCAGTCCTTGATCCTCTTCAGTTTTCTAATCTCATGCATTTTTAATAAATTTATCCAATCCCTTGCTTTTAAAACAAGTTATATGCCGAAGAGTCCTATATGTATACCGTTGGCCTGGTCTTCAGACTGTATGACTGACATGCCTTCTTGGATATTTAAAATCCATCTAACCCTTAATACGTCCAAATCCAAGTTCTTAGTCCTCACAATGCGATCTTTCTCCTGCTCTCTTCCCCATCTCAGTAAACAGAAATTCTGTCTTTTCAGTTGCTTAGGCAATTAAGTTCTCCATTTCTTTTGTTCCCACACTCCATATCCAATCTGTCAGTAAATTCTGTGCATTGTACCATCAAAACACAAACGGGGGCATAAGTAGGTTTTCAGATGTATGTGAATCACAGTTTATTCATGTATTATTATTTATTCATTATTGTATTATTTTCCATACGAACAGCTGTAAACCTACTTTTGCCCCACCCTGTATATACAGAATCTGAACTTTTCATTAAGTCACTGTTACCACCTTGATCCAAGCCACCATCATCTGTCATGTTGATATTATTATAGTCTAACTGGCACCCCTGCTTCGGCCCTTGCCTTCTTTCAATCTGTTCTCAACACAATAACCAGAGTAAGGATGTTAAACAGTTCTGGTGAAAACACTTTAAAGGTTTCCCATATCATTTCAATTAAGATACTATTACAATAGCTTAGTAAACCATTAGAAGTACATAGCCTCTATTTTGTTTAAAACCATATATCCTACTTGCCTCCTTCCTCCACATTACTCCCCTCCACTCCTCTCCATCCCACCCACCCTGGCTTCTTCACTGACCCTTGAACACATCAATATGCAGGGCCTCCGCATTTTCTATTCTCTGCGCCTGGAATGCCCTTGCCCTAAGTATCACACGACTCACTCCCTCAACTGCTTCAAGTCTACTAAAATGTCACCTTTTCGTCTACCCTTAGAAGCCTATTTTAAACTGCTAAATGCACACACAAGCCCTTTCATGCTTTATGTATCTCAAGAGCACTTACTACATTATCACCTTATATTTTCCTATTTATTATGAGTATACCGTCTCCCTCCACTACAATATATATTACAAGACAGTGCCAAGAACAATGCCTGACACGTACATATTAAGCACTTGATGAACATTTGTTGGCTAAATAAATATTGAGCTCTCAATTTGAACCTTATAATCCTTTATGTAAGCAATTAATAAATTGTATCATTTCACTCTTGTTGAGCCGGTACTAAGTCTATAATACATTAGGTCGCTCTGGTGAAAAGAAGGTACTTTTGTATTTCCCAGAAGTCCTGAGATGAAATTACTGCCAACTGCTTAAAAAAAAAAAAAAAAAAAACCCTCTGAATGGAGTTTCTGGAGGACAGTAACTGAATCTCTTTTCTCCCTAACTTGTCACCGGCTATCCATGATTGACATTCAAAGAAATGTTACTGGACTGAAGTGAATGGAGTGAATACTACAGGAATCTATGATATAATTGCTTATGTTTGTCAAGATGTCCTTCAACAGAGGCAGCACCATGATCTCGGTTTCTAAGGTCGGTTTCAAATAAACCCATGTCCTCTGTTCTGCATGGCTAATCGAGACAATAGGACAGTCTCATACTGTAGTCACATGTACAAGTCATATATCCATTACTCTGCTCCTCAGGAAATACAAGTCATAGTAAGCAAAGACGAACTGCTAAAAACCTACAGTAAAAGTAAAGGATACCGTATGTATGCTTGCTGTTCAAACAGAGAGGGGCAGAAGAACACAAGACAAAAAAAGATGAGAAATGGAAGGTTAAAAAGTTAAAAAAAAGAAAACCCAAAACCCAAACAAAATGTGGAAAAAGAAGGGTGGGGACTAGAGGATGGAGAGCTATGTAACAATGAGACCCTAGGGCAGATGTGACTGTAAGCCAGGTACTAGGATAGAAACCAGAGCTGGCGCTAATAACAAGCTGCTCTTTCAACAGCCTCTCCTAAACTTCCTCCTGCGTCCTCTGGAGCCGCACTCCACACGCGAGGGCGTCCCTCTGGGCGAGCCAGCGCCAAGTGCAGGTCCTCAGTGCCGCTCGTCTCTACCTGCGTCCCGCTGGGATGCCCGGTCCGGCAGCCCAGAGGGCGTTTCTGTCTATGTGTGGACTCGTGAGAAACCGGCACTCGGGAGCTGCGGGCTGCGCTCTTAAGACAATCGGCTTGCAGAGGTGGGCGGGGGCCTCGAGGCGGGGATGGGACGCTTTCGGCCAGCGTAGGCCCGGAGGCGATCGGAGCCAGGTGGCCCGCGCACCGCCCCTCGGGGTGGCTCCCGCCCCGCCGCCGACACCCAGGCGCCCCTCGGCCCCGGTGCTAGATGCCTGGTCGGCGCCCTGGGACCCACACAGGGCTGCGGCCAGCGCCCAGACCGCGTCTGTCCGGGCGGGAGGGACGCCAGCGCCGAGGCCGCGCCGCCCCGGAGCGCCAAGACGGTTTTGGACAAACTTTGAAAACAGAAGGACTCCAATTACCTGAGCGGCGCGGGCGCGGGCTCGTCTGCGGTACGGCTGCCGGGCGCGGGCCGGGTTTTCAGCAGCCGTAAAGCGGGAGGAGCGCGCGCGAGCCCCGGCGCGAGCCCTCGCCCCCGAGCGGCGGGCGTCTGGCAGGGAGCGGGCTGGGCTGAGTCATAATGAAAGACACGTTTGCCAGAGCGAAGTTGGAAGAGGGGCCTCGAGGAACCGTGTTAACTAGCAAGTGGGCCCAAAATAGGGAAGGGTTTTTTTTTTAAGTGGGCAAAATCGGGAAATTTGTCCCATGGTGGAAGAGAAATTAGCTTCTTTTATTGTTTGTGTATATAGTACAAATATTCTTTATATCTAATAAAACTTTTTAAAGATTATCTTTGAAGTGAACTGTCTGTGGAGCCCAATGGACAAGTGAATGGAGTGAATACAATAGGAACCTATGATATAATTGCTTATGTTTGTCAAGATGTCCTTCAACAGAGGCAGCACCATGATCTCGGTTTCTAAGGTCGGTTTCAAATAAACCCATGTCCTCTGTTCTGCATGGCTAATCGAGACAATAGGACAGTCCCATACCGTAGTCACATGTACAAGTCATATATCCATTACTCTGCTCCTCAGGAGATACAAGCCATAGTAAGCAAAGACGAACTGCTGAAAACTACAGTGAAAGTAAAGGATACTGTATGTATGCTTGCTGTTCAAACAGAGAGGGGCAGAAGAACACAAGACAAAAAAAAGATGAGAAATGGAAGATTAAAAAGTAAAAAACAAAAACAAAAACAAACAAACAAAAGGTGGAAAAAGAAGGGTGGGGACTAGAGGATGGAGAGCTATGTAACAATGGTCTAGTATAGTGCTAAGCATTGTCACTTCCAGCTCTAGCACCTTATGGAGGCTGCTCAAATTCTTTCAGGGCCTTTCTTTCTCATCTGTTGAAGTGGACAATAAAAGTATCTCCCTCAGGCAACGGAATACTGGGAGGGTGCTGCATATAGTGCATGCACTTTGCACTCAGTAAACATTAAACATGATGATTTCAAAATTCAGTGGGAAGGATAAGTGAAGAGGAGCCTAAATGAACAGATTTAAAAGGAAGACAAAAAAAAAAAAAAAACCAAGATTTGTTTTCAAGTGGTGTAAATTCAACAAATGCCTCAGAAATAGAGGAGGAGGAGGAGGAAGAAGCAGTTGGAACCTCCAAGGAACAAATGAGGCCAAGAACTGTAGCTGAGGTGAAGAAAAGAAGGGGAAGAGAAAACTAGGCTCAGGGGCCAAAAAGCTGATGCAGCAAAGGGCAGGGGAGGAGGAGTAAGCTTACTCTCTATTTAGAAAATCATGACAAACTCCCTCTGCTGAGGGAGATGTTAAAAAATAAAATATTTAAACAGATAACCAATTATCTAAAAATAAGCCCCAAATGAGGAGCTTCTGCTCCAATGAATGGGATTTGGCAGTTCTGCAAAATGAGGAAATTCTTCCCTGGCCACATTTTGGGGTGAGTCATCAAACCCATAGCAAAAATTAGTGGGATGGATTCCTGAAAGGCATGCCAGATGGATGCATTCTGCTTAGTTTTAATAACTATGATGTTCCCTCTGTACTGTCAACTTAGAAGGCAGGAGAATAAAGACTTGAGTAAATTTGAAAAAAGAAGTCAAACTAGTTACTTGCTATGTGAGTATCCACACACAGTGAGCATACAGTTAAAAATTCCCAACAAGTAACCATTTCTCCTATTTTCATTCTCCTTCCCCCTTGTTTCTGCTTTCACGGTATTTCTTTTTATTTACTTTTATGTTATTTTTATGCAATGAAACTGCCTAACGGGAAGGTGGTTCCAATTAATACTAAAGAATGGAAGGAATTTCAGCTAGGCTTCTCTAAATAGGATCAAACTTTTTGAAAGAAGGCTTTTCGGTTGAAGTTTTAAATGACAGGATAAATTGGCAGATGCGAAATCAGAAGTTGTTTTAGATAAACAAGAAAACAACAATAAGACTGGGTGGAGAGAGAATGTAATAAAAATCAGAAACAGTTCTGTTTCCTAATTACAGTAAGCACCAAGAGACTGGAGCAAAGTTTCCTCTAGCGAATAAAGGAAAATGGATGTCTTGCTCTACTACCTTTCTCTTGTTCAAAAGAAACAAGAGAAAGAAGAAAGGGGAAAATAAACCTGTATCCGATTCTTATAATGATTTGCATTTTCCCTGGAGGTCTCCAGCTGGGTACAGGTCTTGGAGGTGCCTCCTAAAGCAAAATATTTGAAGGGATTAACCATTCCAGAAGTGGGAAAATCCTAAAAAAGGTGAGAATCCCACTCTGTTTCAGTTTTACTAACCCTTCGGGCTGAGCCAAACATTGTCTTTAACATTTATTAATGTGAAACAAAGCTAGAACCTTAAATGGTGTGAAGCCCTTAAACTAAAAGGAGCAAGAAAACAAAACCAAAACCCAGAAAATAGAAAGAGATTACTAAAGTTTTCTAGAACCTTTGAACTTTTGCCTGTCATGTGAATGCCTGTGACTTGCTTTAGACAAATAAGCAATACATACTAAAGCTGGGAACCAAGAAGATCTGGTCAAATAAGATTTTTTTTTTTTTAAAGCCTACCTTGCCTGAGGTATTTTGGTCAATGAGGATAATTCTATTCATTTTTTGGTGGAGACAAAAACTCACCACCTAATTTTGTGAGTGTTAAAACCTCAATCACCTGAATCCATTTCAATGAACTTTTTAGTTGAACTCCTGGTGTTCTATAAACTAAACCTTGACATAAGAGCTTTTGAGCCTTTTGTGAATTTATCCAAAGGTGGATTTTGACTAATAAGCATTGGCTTTTAAACCTTTTAAATCCATCATTTATTAATGTTAATAGCGTAAAGAATAGAGAGATCCACTTTTCAAGTTGTTTTATGGATATACAATATCCATATTATAATAGTTTAAATTATATAAAATGATGACATTACAAGTGCCTCTCATACAACTGAATTGAACCCTTGTGTGTTAATATGATTTTTATTTAAGATTTTACATAAGGCGTTATTGGAAGGGATTGTTGGATTGCAAAAAGCTGTGTTGTGCTTTCTAACTTAAAACTTCGGTATAGAGAGGATTTCATGCAATGCTTCAAACACTATTACAACACTCCATGTTGCTAAATCACTACATAACAGAAACAATAGTTAACTAGCCAGAGAACCTCAACAAATTTGTAGTTTCTGAAACGAATGTCAATAATGCTACTGAAGACTGTATCAAAACTGAAATGTGATTCTCAAGCCAAATTGGAGCTTTAGCTGAGAACTGTTCCAAGATAACCAGCTGATCCAGCTCAATGAAGAAGGACAATCTTAAAGATACAAATCTTTGTTCTCCTCTGCCAACAACATATATCTACTAATGGAATCTGTGGTACGTACTTTAGAAGAGATCTATCCGAAACTATTCAAATCTACAACACTCTGAACTTTTTAGACATTTAAGGTAGTTGGAAGAAACTTTATGGTTTGGGTTTTTAGACAATGTCACACCTAGAAATTTTTAGGTAATTAAAATTTTCATTTGAAAAATAAACAATGGTAAGAAATAGGCACTCTCATTCATTTCTGATTGGAGTGTATTGTTATAAGCCCCAATTGAGAACAATTTGGTAACAATCAAAATTATAAACACCAACATTTTATTCCTCTTGAAGCAGCTAATTTTTATGTGAATTGATTCTATAGAAATAATACATATACAATATTATTCACTATAATCACAGAAGTTTAGAAAAACCCAAAAGTTCATATATAGAATAGTTAAATTAATTATGAAAGTTATAGAATAATATACAGTAGAATGTACTCTATGAAACTGTAGGAGGAAAGATGTAGAAATAGAATGAAAAATTCCTTTTTTTTACCGTAACATTCTTTGTTTTATTTTTTAAATCTTTTTTATTGCATTTTTTTATGTTAACTTTTAGTCCCCTTATACCCTCCGCCCCAGCAATCACCACACTATTGTCCATGTCCATGAGTCCTTTTTCCTTTTGGTTCAATCCCTCCACCCACTAGCCTCCCCACACCTACTAGCTGTCATCCTGCTCTCCATCCATGATTCTATCCCCATTTTCCTTGTTAGTTCTGTTCACTAGATTTCACATATGAGCGAAATCATATGGTACTTGTCTTTCTCTGACTGGTTTATTTCACTTAGCATAATGTTCTCCAGGTTCATCCATATTGTCGCAAAGGGTAAAATTTTCTTCTTTTTTAAAGCCGAGTAGTATCCCATTGTGTAAATGTCCTGTAGTTGTTTTATCCATTCATCTATGCAGAAGTATGATTGCTGGGTCAAAAAGCAGATCCATTTTTTTATTTTTTGAGATGTCTCCATACTGCTTTTCACAGAATGTGTGCCTGTACCAGTCCACATTCCCACCAACAGTGTACATAGATAACCCCAAAGGTTCGACCAACAAACTGCAAGAACTGATAAATGAATTCAGCAAAGTAGCAGGATACAAAATTAATATCCAGAAATCAGTTGCATTTTTATACACCAAGAACAAACTAACAGAAAGGGAAATCAAGAACACAATCTCATTCACAATTGCTTCAACAAGAATAAAATACCTAGGAATAAACCCAACCAAGGATATAAAAGACCTGTACTCAGAAAATTATAAGACACTGAGGAAAGAAACTGAAGAAGATACAAGTAAGAGGGAGTACCTACCATGTCCATGGATGGGAAGAATTAACATCATTAAAATGTCCATACTACCCAAAGCAATCTATAGAGTCAACAAAATTCCTATCAAGATTTTAATGACATATTTCACAGAACTAGAACAAATATTTCAAAAATTTATATGGAACCACAAAAGGCCATACATAGCAACAGCAATCCTGAGAAAGAAAAACAAAGTTGGAGGAATCACACTACCTAATACTACAGTGTACTAAAATGCCATAGTAATCAAAACAGCATGGTACTGACATAGCAACAGATAAATAAGTCAATGGAACAGAATAGAGAGCCCAAAAATAAACCCACACCTTTTGGTCAATTAATATTTGACAGAGGAAGCAAGTACATATAATGGGCTAAATATAGTTTATTCAATAAATTGTGTTGTGAAAATTGAATAGATACGTGAAGAAAAATGAAACTAGACTACTTTCTTACACTACACACAAGAATAAATTCAAATTAGATCAAAGACTTAAATGTTAGACTCAAAACAATAAAAATCCTAGAAGAAAACATGGGCAGCAAAATCTCAGACTTGCTCGTAGCAATTTTTTATTTGATATATCTCTCCAGGCAAGGGAAATAAGAAAATTAAATTAAATTAAATAAATAGAACTATATAAAACTAAAAAGTTTCTGCACAGCAAAGGAAATCATCAAAAAATTAAACAGACAACCCACAGAATGCAAGAGAACATTTGCCAATACATCTGATAAAGGGTTAAAACCCAAAATTTACAAAGTATTTAAAAAACTCAACACCAAAAAACATATGACTCAATTAAAAATGGGCAAAGGACCCGAATAGATATTTCTCCAAAGATGACATACGAATAGACACATGAAAAGATATTCAATATCACACTAATCATCAGCGAAATGCAAATTAAAACCACGGTGCGCCCTGACTGGTGTGGCTCAGTGAACTGAGTGCCAGCCTGTGAACCAAAGGGTCACCAGTTCTATTTCCAATCAGGGCACGTGCCCAGGTTGCAGGCCTAGTCCCCAGTGGGGGACATGTGAGAGGCAACCACACATCGATGTTTCTCTCCCCCTTTTCTCCCTCCTTTCCCCTCTTTCTAAAAATAAATAAATAAAATTTAAAAAAAGACTTTATAAAAATAACACAGTGAGATACCATCTCACACCTGTCAGAATGGTCATATTAATAAATCAACAAACAACAAGCTGATGAGGATCTGGAGAAAGGGGAAAATACTCTTCTGTAAACAGTTTCAGGAATACAAGATATATCAATTGGAAAGGAAACAAATTACACAACAATGTGAAAAATACGGTACTGTTGTCTGTATAAAGAGCAGATAAGTTTTACATTTACTTGTACATGCATAAAGAAAACCTGGAAGGAAACATAAGAAACTCAGGATCAAATTTACTAATGTAATCAGGAAGCAGGTCAATGTACTGACTGGACTGAGGGAGAAGGCAAAGGAGACTTTTCATTACATAAATTTTTGTTTTTGTTTGAAAAAAATTAAAAATAAAAACAGATGTCAAGAGTATTCATAGTGTGTATAAAGATAAAGTTGGAAAAGTGATTTAAGATTGAATTATCGCCCTCTTTTAACTCCAAGAATACTGAAGGCTACTCTTAAGAATTCCTACCAACTAAACTATGAATTCTATGTATACCTGTTTTGACTATAAAGATCCTTAATATTTGAAAATAGCAGATAAACCTTCACACACAAATAAAATGCATTTTTATTCCTCCCCAATTAAAATTTCTAATAATAGAGAAATTATGCATAAAGTAGTACTGTATGTCTTATCCTAATTAATTATTCGGAGTTTCCACAACTTACTATTATTTTGCTGAAAATACTGTATAGTAACAAGTACTAAATTTTAATTCTGTAATGACTGAAAGAAAATAATTCTTATATTAAAGTACCTTTGAAACACAGACTTTCTCTAATTATTAACTATATAAAGTTTCTACTATTTCAAATACTTGTTGGGAAATGAATGGCCCTAATATGAGGAACTTAATAAAATAAATTCATAAATTTAAATCACTCTGCTTACAGAGTGTTTTGAGTTTTTGCAGAAATTTACTTGTGTAGCAAAAATTACTTAGCTGAAAAAGTGATGTCCAGGAGCTGTTGACAATGTGTCTATGACATTTTTGAAAATTAAGCAGTGTGGCAGAAACTGTTAGTTTCACTAATATCTGTATTTTGCAATGCCCCACCCCCATCCGTGTTTAAGCTTTCCATAATTTCAGTTACCTGTGGTCAACTGTGGTACAAAAATACTAAGTGTTAAATTTCTCAAATAATTTATGTTTTAAGTTGTGTGCATTTCTGGGTTGCATGGTGAAATCTCCAGCTCGTAGCTCCCTCCTGTCCAGGACGCGAATCATCCCTTTACCCAGCCTCTCCACACTGTATATACTACCCTCTCATTAGTCACTTAGTAGCCATTCTAGGTTATCAAATTAACTATTGACAGCAACGTAGTGCTTGTCTTCAAGTAACCCTTATTTTACTTAGTAATGGCCCCAAAGTGCGAAAGTGTGATGCTGGCAACCCTGGCCTGCAAAGGAGAAGCCATAAAAAGGGCTTCCTTTAAGTGAAAAGGTATGAATGCATAGGAGAAAACATCATATATAGAAGGGTATTCTCTCAGCTACTGACTGTACCTCAGGGGCTCAGAAAATGGACCCAGTAGATGAAGTTCTGATTTCTTGATGGGGCACAGTTGGCAGCAGCTGACACTGTTGAGAATACAAGACGAGTTCTGGGTGGGGCCAGAGACAGCCTGAGACCACGTCTAACTGCTGCTGCTCAAATCATGCTGACAGGAAAAAAGGAAAGTCCCTCTTTTCCTTCTCCATTTCTGTGCCACCTATTAGCAGAAATTAAACAGTGTCTCAGAAATGTAACCTATCCTAGCCCCAGCATTAGAGAAGACACTGGGGAAGGTGGAATTTGGAGCAGAATCAATGAGCAAATACCCAGCACACTCCTAACCTTTCTCACCTCAGCATCTGTACACATCCCAACTCACATTTTTAAAAATTCTATAGCAACAACTTCATGCTTCTGCATTTATTCAAACAAAAAATACTCTCACACTCTCCCCAAAAAAGGGAGACACAGACATGAATGTAAACATCATCTTACCAATCTATTAATTCTAGTCTATAACAAAACATGAATGTAAAAACACTAACGACTATCATCAATCCTTATTTAAAATAATAGCAATGTAAGAGGAAAAGGAAAGGTATTTTATGCAAAATTACTGAAGTACTTGTTTCTGTAACTAGTCAGAAGGTGGTTAATGATTGCAGCTATTATTCTATTACTTATTGCATGTTCCTTTGATCTCAGCTAGTGTCTTTGCTGGTCATGGCTATTGAGCAGGCAGAGTATTTAAACATTTATTCTTAAAGAACATAATGCTTCAGCAATTTTCTCTTTATTGAGATCCTATAGTGCAATTAATTTTTACTATTAAATATGTATACACTAAGAGGTAACCCAGATAATCCACTACGTTCCAGATATAGTCCTCTCTGTTCCCATTGTGTAGCACCAGTCTAATCTTTGCTTGATAATCAGGATCAGTCACTTCAGCCAAGAAAGTATCCCCTCATTGCCAGTTATTTCAGTGACATGAAAAGCTCAAAATGACCAAGGGGCAGTCTCAACTTCTGATTCAAAGGAACAGTTGCGAGGTCCCCGTGTCCCATGGTGGGAACATTCTTTAGTTCCTTGTGGACTGATGTCACTAAATTACAGAATCCAAAGTGTCAGGGACAGGAACACTTTTGGAAATGGATAGTTAGGTGTAATAGTGACAGGAGCCACTCAGATTTCTCCTTGATTCTCAGAGACATGCATTCTAACTTAGGGAGAAACAGCGCCATATATTTCAGAACATACCTGTATGCTGCAGGTGAGTATCACAGTTGGTGACGCTCATGGAAAGACCATTGAATGTCATTCTGTAACAGTTATTTTGCTGTGAAACAATGTTGTGTGGTATTTTAAGATGGTAAGTTTAGGTATTTTGTAAGTCCATAAATAGTGCTACTGGCCAAAGCGTTGCTGGTGGGTAAAGCGAACCTGTCCCCAGAATGAATGCGCATTCCTGTGAGGTCAGAGCTCTGTCTCCTTCATGGCAGACAGAGAGGAAAAGATGAAAAGAGCTTGGGTTCTGAACGTCCTCCTTAGAGGAGAGCCACTAGGAGATCTACAGAACCAAAAACAACTACCCTAGAGTTTGTGTGTAAGCATTAAACTTTTATTGCATTAAGCCACTGAGATTTTGGTGTGACCTGTAATAGCACTTAGCCTATTTTGACTAACTCAAGTGGGAAATTAGCTTTCAACAGGGAATAAAATCATTCTAAAACTTCATGAAACAATTAAAGAAACAGTATACACAAAAACTTTATTCTTTTAACATTACAATATTAAGAAATACAGAGATTTCTGTTTGGTCTATTAAGTTTTCTGTCTTCATTCAGAAGTGATTTTCTATGTCTGAAATCATGAGGATAATTTTTAAAATTTTTATTACTGCTATTGTTTATGAATTTTGCTATTATTTGATAGATTTTTTCAAAATAACAACATGGTATCTCAAAAGGTTTCTTTTTGTCTTCATGAAAAGATATTTTTATTAACAAATCAGACAAAACTACACAAGAAATCAAAATTTCAAAAAATTACTCAAAAATTAAAGTCAAGATTCTTTACCTCTATTCCTATTTTCTTCTTATGCACCCTGTAATTTGCTTATTTTCTTATTATATTTCTGGTATTCCCAGATGGTTTATTAACTAAAAGATTAACTTTATGATTTCTAGTTTTTCATCATGTTACAAACCATTAAAATAGGATTACACCTTGAAAATTCATTTTTACAAAAGTTATTAATACATGACTAGACTGTAAGGTGAAAAAAAGATGAGAATTTCCCTTTTCCTGGTGTGTCAACATACGAAATCAACCAGAAAGAAAATTAAATGGTATGTATAGCCCATTCTCTGTTTATTGGATGGATGGCTTCACATAAATACCTGTGAGGGTTTTCCATACTAAAGCATGTCTTAAATAGCTATAGCAAGACAGTCCTAAATATGATTTAGAGTTTACTTCAGTATAGAAAAAATAATTGTCTAATGACTGAGAAAAAGACAGACTACCACAATACAGGAAGGTTAAATGACTTAATAAGTCTTGTATAGGCAAAGACAAAATAACTCACTCCAAACAGTACATAACATTTTTCTTTCAACTTTCTTTGTATAGTCTATATATTTGAGGTTTCCTCAGTTCATCACTTTCATGATTATTCTGTTAAGTATAAAATTTTATCTATTGATATAACTTTTATCTTTTCCATCCTAGCATTTCAGTCTGCACAATGAATAGATGCTACTTTCTTCCTCCCCAACCACATGTTCTTACCTTTGGGAAAAATATTTTCTTTATCCCATATGAATCTGGTAAGACTATCTAGAAAAAGACCCTGCCTTCACCACCAGATACAAAAGTGCCAATTATAATTCTTAGGAGAGAGAGAGTTGAAATTCTCTGTAAAACTATACAGGACCCATCAAATTATAACATGGGGCAAGCCCAGCAGCTGTCTGTTGTAAGATGGAACTCAAACAGGCCCAGAGATCCTGAGAAAGCTGTAAGAACAGATGGCCCAAACCACCATGTCACTTGCAAGTGTTGCATTAACAGCTCTTCTAAAGCCTCCTGGAAAGGAAGGCAGTTTGAGCTTGATCTAGAAATGAATTGTCTTGGTATATGATTGCAAACTGAGTATAACCTTATGTTTTTACTATATCTCCTACTTAGGAATGGCCTTGAAACACAGTGGTAAGAGTAATCCTCTCAATAGAGCATTAACCAGTTCAAGTCATTCATTTTATGTAGAGAAAGGAGTGGACCAAAGTTAAGTGCATACCTGGACTTTTAGGCAGTGGTGAATAGTTCAGCTTTTTGATCAGAAGTCTGGAAGGAGCCCAGTCGGAAGACTGGGGTCTTGTAGGTCTAGGAAAGAGGCATCTGTTTAGACTTGCAGAAGTGTGCATGTGATGTGAACATCTTTGTATTGCATGCTAACAGCTTTCCCCACCCCTGTTTATGAAGTTTCTCATTAAAGCTATGAGATCATTTGTACTGCAGACTTCTCACACTTTCCCACTGGACTGCCTGTTTCAGTGTGGTATTAACAAGTCCCTCCAAACCCATGTTTTTGTAGTGATCTGGCAGTAGATCCCGACTTGATTAAGTTTTGCTTTCTCTTTCCCTCTCTCTCAGCAATAATAAACTGCAGAGAGATAACATAATATGTACTTTCTATTGCATCTCTTCTAGAACATAATATGGTTATCCCACTTTTATTTAGGTTAAGTTGGCTCAAATGTTGTCATCAGCCATTAAATTTTTTTCCCCTAATAAATCTTTCATCTAATAGTTTTAACACTTATTATTTTATTATGTGTTGAAAAATGGTGATGTTCCAATTTTAATATTTCTCCTGAATTCACTACTTATGTTTCTTCTATAAAGAACTCTCAGAGGAGTAACAACTAATATCACAGAAATCCAAAGAATTGTAAGAAGTTGCAAATATATGCCAAGAAATTGGGCAAACTGAGTGAAATGGATAAATTCCTAGAAACACATAATCTTCCAAAACTGAATCAGGAAGAAGCAGAAAATCTGAAGAAACCAATGACAACTAGTGCAATTGAAGCAGTAATAAAAAAACTACTGACACACAAAAAAACCTTGAGCCAGATGGCTTCACAGGCGAGTTTTACCAAACATTCAAAGAACTAATACCAACACTTCTCAAACTATTCCAAAAAGCTCAAGAAGAGGAAAGACTCCCCAACTCTTTTTATAAGGCCAATATTATCCTAATCCCAAAACCAGATAAGGACAGAGCAAAGGAAGAAAATTACATGCCAATATCTCTGATGAACACAGATGCGAAAATCCTCAACAAAATATTAGCAAACCAGATCCAACAATACATTAAAATGATCATACGCCAGGATCAAGTGGGATTTACTCCAGGGATGCAAAGTTGGTACAGTATTTACAAATCGATAAATGTAATACATCACATAAACAAAATGAAAGGCAAAAATCACATGATCATATTAATAGAGGCACAAAAAGCATTTGATAAAATCCAGCACCATTTATGATGAAAACACTCAGCAAAGTGGGAATAGAGGGAGTATACCACAACATAACAAGGGACATATATGTAAAACCTACTGCCAACATCACACTCAATGGGCAAAAACTAAAAGTATTTCCCTTAAGATCAGGTACAAGACAAGGCTGTCCACTTCCACCATTCTTCTTTAACATAGTACTGAAGGACCTAGCCACTGCAATCAAACAAGAAGACGAAATAAAATACACCCAAATTGGAAAAAGGAAGTAAAACTGTCATTATTTGCAGATGACATAATAGTGTATGTGGAAAACCCTGTAGGCTCCACCAAGAAACAATTCAACCTGATAAGTGAATTTGGCAAAGTAGTGGGATATAAAGTCAATACTCAGAAATTGACGGCATTTTTGTACACCAACAATGAACTATCAGAAAGAGAAACTAAGAAAAAAATTCCATTTTCTATAGCAACAACAAAAATATAAAGTATCTAGGAATAAATTTAATCAAGAAAGTAAAAGACTTATACTTGGAAAACTATAGAACACTGAAGAAAGAAATTGAAGAAGATACAACTAAATGGAAACATGTACCTTGTTCATGGATTGGAAGAATTAACATCATTAAAATGTCCATACTACCAAAGCAATCTATAGATTCAACACAATTCTTATTGAAAGACCAATGGCATATTTCACAGATGTAGAACAAATACTTCAAAAATTTATATGGAACCAAAAGAGACCTGAAGTAGTCACAGCAATCTTGAGAAAGAAGAACAAAGTCGAAGGGATCACAATACCTGATATCAAACTATACTACAAGTCCACTGTAATCTAGACAGTCTGGTACTGGCTTAAAAACAGACATGTAGATCGATGGAACAGAACAGAGAGCCCAGAAATAAACCCATGTCTCTACAGTCAATTAATATTAGAGAAAGGAGCCATGAACATATAACAGAGTACAAATAGCTTCTTTAATAAATGATGTTGTGAGAACTGGACTGGTACCTGCAAAAACATGAAATTAGACCACCAGCTTATACCATACACAAGAATAAACACAAAATGGATAAAAATCTTAAATATGAGACATGATTCCATAAATATCTTATAGGAAAACACAGACAGTAAAATTTCAGATATCCCACGTAGCAAAATTTTTTCCAATTTATCTCTTAAGGCAAGGGAAAAAAAGGAAAAAATAAACAAATGTCACTACATCAAATTAAAAAAGTTTTTGTAGGGCTAAGGAAATCATCATCAAAATAAAAAGGGAGCCAACGGTGTGGGAAAACATATTTGCCAATGATACATTGGATAAGGGTTTAAGGTCCAAAATATATAAAGAGCTCACACAACTCAATACCAAGAAGGCAAACAATCCGATTAAAAAATGGGCAGAGGAATTGAATAGATACTTCTCCAAGACTGTGCATAGACATATGAAAGGATGTTCAACACTAGCCATCGGAGAGATGCAAATTAAAACCACAAAGAGATACCACTTCACACCAGTCAGAATGGTTATCATTAATAAATCAACAAACAGGTGCAAGCAAGGGTGCGGGGAAAAGGGAACCCTAGTACACTGTTGGTGGGAATGTAGACTGGTTCAGCCACTGTGGAAAACAGTATGGAATTACCTCAAAAAATTAAAAATGGAACTGCCTTTTGACCCAGCAATTACACTGCTGGAAATATATCCTAAGAATCCTGAAACACCAGTCCAAAAGAACTTATATACTCCAATGTTCATAGCAGTGCTGCTTACAATAGCCAAGATTTAGAAACGACCTAAGTGCCCAACAGTAGTTGAATGGATTAAAGAACTGTGGTACATTTATGAAATGGAATACTGCACAGCAGAAAGAATGAAGAAGGAATCCCTGCCCTTTACAACAGCATGGATGGAACTAGAGACAATTATGCTAAGTGAAATAAGCTAGTCGGTGAAAGACAAATACCATATGATCTCAGTCATAAGAATCTAATGAATGAAATACACTAATGAACAAAACAGAACCAGAGACATAGAAACAGGGAACAGACTCACAGCTGCCAGAGAAAAGTAGGGAGAAGAGGAATGGTGGAAAGAAGGGGAAGAGAGTAAAGAATATGTATAAATGACCCACGGACATGGACAAAGGTGTGTGGAGGGACTGTCGAGTGGGGGTGTGGGCAGGACAAAGGAAGGCAAAGGGGGAAATTCTGGGACAACTGTAATAGAATAAACAGGAATAAAAAAAAGAACTTTCATTTTAGGGTGGTATTCTGAAATACTGTCTGAATAAGTGTTACGGAAAAATGAAACGACCAGACACTGAGGGGTTAGGAGCACAATCTTTATTTACGTGCACGGACCCAGAGGAGACAAACTCCAAATTCTGAGCCCAGAACAATAGCCTCGCATTCCTTTTATGCTGGGCTAAGTGGGGGAGGGTATTGGGAGGCGTAGTATAGATTTGGCGCAAAAAGGGCTTACAGAGGTGGGAGAGAAGCATTTACATCATAAGTCAGGGCAATTAGCATTTCATCTTTGGTATCAGCCTTGATTCCCTCTGCATAAGAAACACAGAATAAATATTTGCTTTTCAATTTTATTATTATAAGAATTTTTATGCCTTAGCAATCATCAAAGTTGAGCTATGAGTTTTATATTTTAAATGTTATATATTTAAGGATTTATATATATATATAAATCATATACAGGGTATATAAATCATATACTGTTGTTCATATGGAAAATAATACAATAATCACAAATACAAGAAAAGTCTGCTTTGCACTCGCAGCTGTAAAACTACTTTTGCCCCACCCTGCATATATCAGACATTTTGATCTATTGCATTTTGTTTTTATTGCTTACTTTGTTCTATCATTTGTAAATGATGCTAGGAAATAATTTTTTAGAGAAATAATAAATTTGTTATTTTATTTTACTAATTTATTTGATTTTATATTTTCATCTCTTCTGTTGCTTTGAAAACATTGTTCCTTAATGACATAAATATAATCATTTACTTGCTTTATTAATGTGTATATATACATAAAGTATATAATAATGTGTTTACCAAATACCAAGATAGTGATACCAACATTACTAACAACAAGACCACTGAAAACAATTTCAGTGTTTTTGGTTTTGTTTCTTTCAGTTAGGATATATCCACTAGGGAAATAGACTCAAAATACTGGTTTTAAAGTTATTTGCAATGATTCTGGTCTATGCAGTTATGGTACCAATCAAATATACCCTTAGGTTGACTTGTTTTGCTTTTTTTTCCCCCCCAAATTTGGGGCATGGTTTGTTATGTCATTCTTTGGTTTATTATTTAAAAAACATATATATATATGACATTCACACAATTTTTAATTCAAAGCTAGCTTCCATCCTGGGCTTACTCTCCTGTTCTCTCTGTGTATAGGTAAACCATTTTATTCATTTTTAGCTTTCCATTGTTTTGGATTTTGGATTCAAATCCTGGTAGTCTGGTTCCTTAGTCCATGGTCTTAAAAAAGAAAAATACACTGAAACTGCTCCTTCAGAAATTACCAAATCCTTTTTAATTGGGGGGCGGGGGGCGGGCAGGCAGTAAAGTTGAAAATTATATATAGTTGTAGCTGGTTCTTAAGATGTAAACTCTGAAAATACCATTCCATTGCTCTCCTTAAGTCTCACCTCCTCCACCACCCCATCAAATTTAAAACCACCAGACAGCAGCTAAAAGCCTCTTTTATGGCTTTTTGTGTTCCAAAGCTTATAGCCTTAACCCAGATACCTACTTTATAGATTTATAGCATGCGAGCTTTGCATATGTTCTTTTGAAGTTTGCATTTATACGCCTTTGTGTATCAGCTTCTGTGAATTTCCATGTGACCTGCCTGAACTTCTTGAAGAAAGAATGTGAACAAACATTACAAGCTTTTTGTAAAAGAGAATGTAGGCTCCATATAAAAGGTTTTGCCTAAATCCCATTGTATCTCCTTTAACTATCCCTGTTCACTCTCACAAAGTTTCACTGTCCTTGGTTACTATCACAAAGCTCTCCCTTCCTACTTTCTGCTTCTACTTCTTCCTGTGTCTCTGAGTTTCTCAAAAAGTCTGTTCCATTCACTGTGCCCACTCAGCATAATAAAGGCTGGTGGGGGGGGGGGGGGAAGTGGCTTTAGGCGACAAAAGCACCAAAGCTGTGTTGCTAGCCACTTTCTAACCACCTAGTGTTCTGTATGAATGCCCTAGAGAGCCCTCACCTCAGTTTATCCAGTTACGCTTCAAAATTTTTATGACCTTTGAGCTAGTAACTACTCTGGGAATCCAGCCCAACAGAGTAATGTAAACTGGTGTAACAAATTATCCACAAAGACATTCACTGCAAATTTTATATAAAAATTAAAGTTATTACTACCCAAGCATCCAGCAATATGAGAATGATTAAACGATGGTACTTACTTATAGTAGGCTATTAAAGATTAATTATATAGGCTCTATTAGTTATATTATACTTTAAGGGCAAGCATCTTAATAGCATAAAAACTTCATATAAAATATAAACAAAGTGATATATGAAGATGATATGACAATTATTAGCAATAGTTTAAAAAATCAATAATGATACACAACATTAATTTCTATATTTTTCAAATTTTCCGAACTTTTTAAAAAAGATATATTATTTTTATTAATAGTATACACACACACACCCCACAAGACTATAAACCTGTGAGTTCGATGTTCAAGCTTTTTATGTCTATAAGAGACTACTCCGAAGGACAATATTCCACAGAGAAAAGATGGGGTTTATAGTAAGATGTGAGCTTCAAAGGAGGAAAGTTTTCAAATGAAGACAGACAAAATCAAGATCTGGAAAAGATAATGAGAAAATGTAAAGGACATTTCCTGACCTTAATGGTAGCCAGGACATAAGAGAAAGCATAGCTCATACCGGAGAAAATGACAATGAAACTGGAGTTTTCAGTAAAAAAAAAATCGAGATTACATTAAGGTAGCCCTTTTTAAATTGAAGTCATTTTAGATTTTTGCTATTTCTACTTTCTACATATATTATTGCTTTCTCAATAATAAACTCATCACCTCTATTTTTAAAAAGTCTGTGTAAAAATGACTATTTTTCTAATACACACTAAAATAAAATACAACTATTAAATATTTATCCAATGAGCGGTTTCAAATTACCTTTGAGACATTACTTTAGAGCAAGGAGATAAAGAGAACTTTCTCCAAAGAGACTGAATATGCGGATAACAGTTGACAAGGGAGTAAGAGCACGAGTTTGGTGGGCGGTCATCAAGAACCTGGCAGGTAGGTTGGGGCGGGTGGTGTAGAGCTTCAAACGAGAGAACAGAGTACTATTCCAGGAGAATCTGCATTTTGGGTATGCTTAAGCATTAAAGATGAGAAGCATGAATTAAATTACTTGATCTATAAGCATTTGCCTTTGCTTAAAGTTATCTTAAAATGGGATGTCTAAAACAGGTAGTATGGACCCTGTAGGTATTGTGTATTTAGCGCAAGATGGGAAATGTCTTTGTGGCCTAATGGTATGAGAACATTGACTCCAGGTTGCAATTAAGTCCTGAACTACTCCGAAGCATTAACCTCAGGTTGTTGGTTAAAATTCCTCTCTGGTTTCGGAAGGGAAAAGCTACTTCATATTTTCTCGCAAGTTATCAATCAAACCCAACTTTACTCTAAAACATGTGCACCTAGTTTTGAATTGAAAAGGGGAGAAAAATGATAACTTTCCTGAAAGTGAGTCAATATATATCAGGTATTTAACACAAATGCCTGAGGTTTCTGATTTTCCATATCTGGGGTGTTATTTTACACATGTACTTAAAAGATATGGGAAAAAGAAGGAGGAAAATGATTGAAACTCTCTACATTAAATAAAAATTATCTTTAAAGTCATGTATGAGATTTAAGTCAGTGACCTAGATCACATCCCATGAAGGAATAAACAATGTAACAGGAATACCCCAACAGTCCACCAGCCTCAGGGGGTTAAAAAATCAATGAATATTGATAGTATACTAAAAAAAGAAAACAACAGAAATACACAATTGTCTCTGGTGAAAGTCTTCAACAAATAATTTCAGGAATCCTAATATTGCCCAAATCACTTCCATTCCTAACAGGGCACCAGTTGGGTGCCTGTTATGACCTCAACATGAGCAGCTCTTTTCCTGTGAAATGAAACAAGTAGTGTTGTATCTCTAGTTATCCCGGCCCCTTCCTAGTCTTCTCACCCAACTTTTCTCTCTTCAAGTGGTTGATGCTGTCAAAGAGTATTGCACCCTGTGTTCCTCAGACTCAGGACACAATTACTCTTCCTTCAGACTGCTAAACAGTCAAACCCATTCTGCTGTGGCAGGGCCAGGTAATGATTTTTCTTAAGGCTGTTAAACTGTTAATGCCCATCTGCATCTCAATGACAAGGCAAGGGGGAGGCTGCCTCTCCTCCCTTTTATAGGCTTGAGACATTTCTACTTTATTCTCATTCATAACACCTCTGTTTATCCTCCTTTTCTCAAGGCTCAGGAAGAGGCTATGGAATATTACCCACCACTAATGACTCAATTAATTCCATCAGTCAGTTATGTAAGAAATATTTGTTTAATAAACCTCTGCTCTGTGTCAATTTATCTTCTAGGGACCGCAGATACAGAAGTAAACAAGACAGACAAATTTCCTCCTTTCATAGAAATTATATCTCAGTGAGAAAATTAATTAAGTAATATTCAGTGATGTGAAAAAATAAAACAGAACACTACCTGATAATAAAGAAAATATTTTTATAATTATATCTGATGCCCTAATCTAATAAAGTTGGTATTAATTTCAATATCTATGAGTAGACCCAAATATTAAGAACCAGAGACACATTCTTTTCCTTTGCCCATGTGTGAGATCAGGTTTTTCTTCCTTACAGCTGAGCAGTGGCACTTCTTTGGGTAACTAGAAGTCCGCTCCCCCAAAGCTCGCTGGATGCGGTGCTTGCAAAGTCTGTCTCTGCTTGTTAGTTTTCCACTACCTGTAGATCCTAGTGTTGCCTCTGTTGGCCAACACACTCCTTATTTATAAATGATCTGGCATTGCCAGGTTGCCACTGTTGGGTGCTATTGTTTGAGGTCCAACTTCTCCCTTCTCTCCATGCCCCCCTTTTTTCTGTTTTAAATTTCTTCCTTTACCCGTGTTCCACATTCAGGCACCAGCCCCTTTTGAAGACATGTTCTAATAACAGAGAAGCAGGCAATCAGTGTTATGGTATTTCCATGCTCCACTAATATGATACCCTCCTTACTCTCTTTGGTGTTTTCTCTGTGAAGAACAGATTAGTTATATGCATAGATGAATGGCAACATTATGTCAACCATCCCTGGTTATTTACCCTGACTGATGGTGTTCAAATGCCATTTGTATCACTAATATATAAATTTTGGATGAAAAATTAAGTTAACTTTCATAGAAGGATTTTTTTAAAAGATTTTATTTATTTATTTTTAAGGAGGGCAAGGGAGGGAGAGAAAGAGAGGGAGAGAAACATCAATGTGTGGTTGCCTCTCACTTGCTCCACAGCTGGGACCTGGCCTGCAACCCAGTCATGCGACCTGGATTGGGAATCGAACCGGTGACCTTTGGCAAGCTAGCACTCAATCCACTGAATCACACAAGCCAGGGCAAATTAAATTAATTTTTTAACCTCTCTAGCTAGAGAAGTATTCCTGGGTAACAGAGAAGAGAGAGCGTAAAGGGATAGGGTACAGCCATCTTCTTATTTCTGGACAGGACCCCACAACATGTTGCCTGCCTTATGTTTTTAAGCAATTGAATCCTTCTAAGATGTACTTAAAAGGTAATCTTGACTCTTAATGACAAAAACACGTGCATGATTTCCAGGACCTTCAGTAAGGCAGAGAAACAGAAGACTATGCTTTGACCTAAGGAAGTCAAATGGACAGTATTAAGACATGAGCGAATGCTTGCATGGACACATCATTCGAAGACACCGTGGGTTTTTTTCTACCTGTCTGTGCATTAACCCAGCAGCTTAGTGTCAAGCTTCCAGTTGTAGACTGCCTGGGTTTGAATTAAGCTCTGAGGCTTAGGCAAGTAATTTATCTCATTTATGGCTCAGTTTCCTCATCTTTAAAATGATAATTACATTCTCTACTTAAAAGGGTGGTTTTGAGGATTAGAAAAATTAATAAACAAGAGTGCTTAGAACTGTGCCTGGAATGCAGTTAGCACTTTCTAAATGTTAGTTACTGTGTTGGGGGACCCTCAGGGTTGGTGATTTGCTAGAACTCATAGGACTCAAAAAATCTGTTATACTCACAGGTGTAGTTTATTTATGTTTTTCAACTTTATGGAAATATAATTGACATAAAACATTGTATAAGTTTAACGTGCATAACTTGATGATTTGATACATTTTTATATTTTCAAATGATCACCACAGTAGGTTTAGTTAACACTCCCATCATCTCACATAGTCATCATTGTGTGTGTGGTGAAAACATTCAAGATCTATTTTCTCAGCAGCTTTCAAGTGTATAAAATACGGTTTGGTAAACTACAGTTGCTATGTGGCGCATTCTAGATCCCCAGAACTTACTCATTTCATGACTGAAATTATGTACTATTTGACTGACATCTCCCAATCTCCTCACCCTCTCTCAGCCCCTGGCAACCACCACTCTACTCTCTCTGTTTCTAAGAAGTAGCCTTTTTTAAAATACCACATATAAGTGATATCATAGAGCATTTGTCTCTCTCTCTCTCTCTCTGACTTATTTTAATTAGCATAAATGCCCTCAAGATTCATCCATGCTGTCTCAAATGGCAGGATTTCCTTTTTTCTGATGGCTTAATAATATTCCATTATACATACTTTTTCATTCATCCATCCATAGACAAGCACTTAGGTTGCTTTCATATCTTGGCTAACATAAATATTGCTTCAAAAAACATAGGGGTGCAGATATCTCTTCAAGATTCTGATTTCATTTTTTGGAAGTATACCTAAAAGTGGGATCATTGGAGCATATAATAGTTCTATTTTTTACTCTTTTGAGGAACCTCCATAATGTTCCTTTTTCTCCACATCCTCACCAGCACCTATCACCTATTTTGTTTGTTTGTTTGTTTGCTTTTGGGGGATATTTTTTGATAATAACCATTCTATCAGGTATGAGCTAATATCTCCTTGTGGTTTTGATTTGTATTTTCCTAATGATTAGAAATGTTGAGTACATTTTCATGTGCCTATTAGCCATTTGTATGTCTTTTTGGAAAAATGTCTCTTCAGTTCCTCTGCCCGTTTGTGTTGCTGTTCTCTTGTTATTGAGCAGTATGAGTTTGTTATGTATTTTGGATATTAAACCTTTATAGGAATACAGTTTGCAAATATTGTCTTCCATTCCATGGGTTGCTTTTTCATTTTATTGATAGTTTCTCTTGATGTGCAGAAACCTTTTAGATTGATGTAGTCCCACTTATCTCTTTTTGCTTTTGTGGCCCTATGCTTTTGGTGTCATATTAAAAAAATCATTTCCAAGGGCAATGTCAAGAAGAATTTGCCTTAAGATTTCTTATAGGAGTTTAACGGTGTCAGATCTTATGTTTATATCTTTAATCCATTTTGAGTTAATTTTAGTGAATGATGTTAAATAGAGGCCCAGTTCATTTTTCAGTATACAATTATCCAGTTTTCCCAATACCATTTATTGAAGAAACTATCCATCCTTTCTCCATTGAGTATTCTTGGCTCCCTCATCAAATATTAGTTGACTCTCTAAGGGAGAGTTTGTTTCTGGATTCTCAGTTCTTCATAGATCTGTCAGTTTTATGATAATTCTGTACTTTTATTTTATTACTACACCTTTGTAATATAGTTTGAACTCAGGAGGTTGATGCCTCCAGCTTTGTTCTTTTTTCTCAGGATTACCTTGGCTATTCAGAGTCTTTTGTAGTTCCACAGGAGTTTTAGCATTGTTTTTTTCTATTTCCGTGAAAAGTACTATTGGAATTTTGATAGGGATTGTATTTAATCCATAGTTGGTTTTGGGTAATATGAAGATTTTATCAGTATTAATTCTTCTGATCCATGAACAAGGGATACCTTTCCATTTATTTTGTCTTTTCTAATTTATTTTATTAACATTTCATAATTTTCTGGGTACAGATCTTTCACCTTCTTGATTAAATTTATTCCTTAGTATTATATTGTTTTTAATGCTATTGTGAATGAGATTGTTTTCCTTATTTATTTTTTGGATATTTTGTTGTTAGCATATAAAAATGTAACTCATTTCTGTATGTATGACTTTGTATCCGCCAACTTTACTGAATTTGTTGATTTAGTCCTAGGAGATTTTTGGTGGAATCTTTGGATTTTCAACATATAAGCTCACATCATCTACAAACAGAGAAATTTTTACTACTTCCTTTCTGATTTGTATGTCTTTCTTTTTCTTTCTTAGTTGCTTCACTTAGGACTTTTAGTATTATGTTGAATAAGGGGTGAGAATGAGCTCATTTTGTCTTGTTCCTGTTCTTAGCAGGAGAGCGTTTAATCTTTCACCACTAAGTGTGATTTTAGCTGTGGACTTGTCATGTATGATCTTAATCATGTTTAGGTATGTTTCTCCTATACACATTTTTTTGAGGATTTTTATCATGAAAATATGCTTAAATGTCATTTCTTCATCTATTGAGATGATTATATGATTTTTATTCCTCATTTTATTAATGTGATGTATTATATTTATTAATTTGCAAATATTGAACCATCCTTCTATTCCAGGGATTAATCCTACTAGATCACAGTTCATGGTCCTTTTAATATATTGCTCAATACAATTTGCTAACATTTTGCAGAGAATTTTGCATGTATATTCATCGGGAATATTGATCAGTATTTTTAATTTCTGTTGAGAAAATTAGAAATTTTCTAATATCCATGAAAAAAAATTAGAAAATTTCTAATGTTTTGGAATTAAGAAATGAGTTATAGAAAAATAAAGATTTTTGCACCTGGGCTCTGAACTGCTGCACACACTGCTATTGACATTCAGGATTTTTGATGGGATACATGAATAATGAGGATTTAGGATTCATGAGGGATACAGAATCTTCAGTCAAAAATCCTGTAGCACAGATCATATATTCTAAACCTCTCAGTCTCTGTGTTGGGGATAGACAGAAAGCAGAAGCTCAACCCACCTGTGACTGTACTCATCTTTTCCTGTCTTAGCGTCTTTGAGCCTGCTTCTCCTTGCAACATTGATCCATTGCCTTGGTTCATTAAAATGATGGACTACTTCTTGACTTTCAGGTCTTAGGGTTAGGGAAACTTTTCCTTATCACTCTTATCATCATCCCCACTTCCTACACTGTCTGATTCATACCGTTTATTGCCATTTATAATTGTATATTTGTTTACTGGGTTATCATCTATCTTGCCTACTAGATTTAAGATCTATAAGGACAGAGTGTCTGTCTTTTTTTCCCCCTTTCAACACAGTCCGGGTGCTCTGTAGATGCTCAATAACTTTGTTGAAGGTTGTGAAATGAGATAAAAATGAGTAGTTTTAAGCCAGTGAATTCACCAGAGTTCATACTATATCTATCCATTTTTCAGGAGGAAAAAAAGACCAGTTTTACAACTTAACCTGATACTTTATTATTTTAGTTAAGAGAGTAGACAAATTACACAGAGCAGAATAGGGTGACAGATGGGACTTGGGAGGTTCCTTGTTAAACTGTAGTTAAACAAATAAAAAAGATAGTGTTTTCCTACACAAAATATAATTATTTAGTGTCTAATGATATAGGAACAAGGCCCAATTTTTTAAAAAAGCATAATAAAATAATATTTCATTGAAAATTAATATAATTGTTCAGAAAGGAATTTTTAAGCTAGGACAATTTTACACTGTAGATGTAAATTTATCTAATAGAATGTTCAGCCTCTGTTTTCATTGTTATTATATTTTATGTACATTTATATTGGTAAATTACTGTTTATTAATTTTCACTTGATGTTTTTATTTCAAAATGGGGATGAGGAGTCAGGTAGTAAGGAGGGATGAAAGAAAACAAGCCCCAGAGGAGGCATTTGTCAAGCTTTTGTGTTCTTATTATTATAGCTCTTAGAATACTTTCTACTCTTTACTTTTATTAACAAGTACAAGGAGATTTATCAGTGTTGGTGTTAATTTGTACCTAAATTTCCTCATGTATCCATTGCTTAACTTATCAAATTCCTGATACCTGACTGTAGGTGTTAGAAACAAGAGAGAGAATTTTCAACTGGCGTCATGCTTACGATGAAACTCCGTTTCACTTTTGTACCCCATGTGGGAATGACCGGGTGAACCACAATCGCGCCCTCAGGTCACAGCAGTAGCTCCTCCTTGAGATTCACACTTTACAATGGGAGCTCTGGCTGGTAGAGGAGAAGCAATTTGAGTTGGGTTTAGAAGTCAAAGATAAATACATCTATTCTTTACTAAGCAACTTCAATTTTCCCTGAAAACTGTAATATAAAAGATCTTAAATTAAACAATTTTACCATGAGTTTAAATGGGAAATTTTATGATGTGTTCCATTTCAAACCAAGGGAATCAAAAAATGTTCACAGACAGAAAAACATTTCAATTAAACAACAACAATAAGTTAATATAAGTAATAGCAAAAAATAATTGAAAGCAAACACAATTTGTACCTAAAATGCAATATAACTATGGTTTATTGCATCTGCCATTAAAGGGAGAAAAAACTTAATAAAAGATGGTGAATAGTGGAGTGAAGATGGGTGCAAGACTCACTCTTTTTATACCATTTTAAACCTTTTTTTTTCAGTCCTTCCAAGGCTCATGGGTATTTTACATAAAACTTTACTAAAGTTATAGTTCAAACAGTTTCAGGATAAAGGTGTTTAGGACAAAATAGAGCCAAATGTCAGTGCTAAAAAATATTTGACAATAACCCAAGTTCACAATAGGCTAAAAAAGTCAGAGAAGATGCTACTTCATTTCTTTTGAACATAGTGTCCAAACATAGTGTACAATTCAAATTTGTTCATATGAATTCTCTCACTAGACACTTTTGTGATAAATAGGTTAATGTGTTTATGCCTGAAACTATAATGTCAAAATATTATTTAATGTACAAAAGTTATTTAAAGTATTTTGGGGTTTAAAAAAGTTGTAATACTGAGAAAAAATAATTGTCCGAAAATGGTATAATATTTCAAGGATCTTGATGAAAGTGGTTAACTGACTAGTCACTCAGTATGGTTAAAGCTCTAGTTTCCTACTAATCTCTTCTCTGGATTCCTGTTTGAAGGTGAAAGGGAAAAATGACAGTTTCTGAAGCCATTCATAAAGGCTACTGAAGTGCCTCTGCTCAGCTTCTTTGCTTCTGGAAATAGATATATATACTATGAGACATCCTTTCATCCAGACCATTGAACTGAAATTCTGCAAAGAAAAAAATGAACAGTAAAAATAGAAACCAGATTTGATAGGGTCAGCTGTATCTTATGCCCCCATCTCATGTCAGTATAGACTCAACCACATCTCCTGATATTGAGACACATTGAAGAAGACTCGTCCCACATGAATTTACTCTTTGTGTTAGATGTCTATAGATTATTATATAATGTTGGCTCTCATAGCAAGGTAGAATTTTCCTAGACATAAGATTGACACTAGGAATTCATATTTGCAATGCTCTTTCATTTTGAAGAAATGTGATTCTGTGCAAGTTACTAAACTTCTCTGTGCCTAAACTTCCTCATCCATAAAATGGAGATTGTAATTCATATTTCCCTCATAATGGAGATGAAATGAGGCAATACATCAAAGTTTTTAGACCTGTACCTGATACAGGAGATTACTGTCACATGCCCCTTACCACCAAGAGAACAATTTATTTATCCACCAGAAAAATATAGCCCTTTTCTTAATTGTGGACAGTTTAAATGTCTGAATTGAACTGAGTTTAACCTCTACCTATAAAAGAGCATGATAATAGATAGTAGGCAAAAGTGGGACAAGAGATTAAAATGATTGGAATTTTGCTAATATCCCTTTAGGACATACCTCAGGTACTGGACAGACTGAAGTAATTGGGGCACCGAGGAAACCAATCGGCTTTAAAATGAGAATCTTTCATGAGTCAGTAAATTTTGCTTCTGTCTTCTGGTGAACATTATGGATTATTTGTGGAACCGGAAGGTGGTAATGGCCAGTCTGGGAGCATCACCTGACCCTCACTAAACAGAGCAGTTGACCTACAAGTTTTACCAATGATTCTCAAACTACCATATCTAATGGCTTCCTTTTAAACAAATATTTTAATACTGCCTTTATTATGTAAGAGTTAGATTTATAATTCATATATCCTATCTATACAATAATAAAATCAATAAATAATGTAATTAATATAGAAGAGGGATAAAAGAAATGCAATTTATTGTTACCTAAAGAAAATGCAACCTAATTCTGTGGCTCAGTGATTACATGGGATTAAATCTACCCTACCCAAACATTTTCCAGCAGGGAAATTATGATATTCCAGACAGTTTTGCTCTGCACAAGAAATAGTTATCAATACTGTGAAATGCTTCAGGGAATGGTGCAAAGGTTAATGGCAATATCAAGGTTTCTTGTGACCTTAAGAAAAACAATATTCATGGAGGTACGTGTTGCCATAGGAGATATGCTTGGGAGGTGATGATATGGAACAAAGTATGCCTGGTTATAAAAGAAAAAAATACATTTTTCTCTTCCCATTCTGTCTTTTCTCAGTTTAATTTGCAGGCCTCCAAACACTGAGCTTAAAATGGTATAGGAAAAGTACTTTTCTACCTCAACAATAGTAACCTAGCTAGAGGTAACTGAGAAGCAGAGAGGATTATTTTGCTTTTGAAGATGGAAGAAACTCATACAGATTCATGTGCTAAAGGGAGAGGGTCATTAGAGAGAAAATGGTTGATATATAGGAGAATGAAGCTGATCAATGAAAGGTGCATTTTTTTGTACACACAGCTGGATGAAATGGGGAAAATGGGGAAGGAATTTTTCTTGGACTACAAAAGACAGTAATCATGGGAGTCAAATGAAAATATCCAGGGATTTAAACTCAACTCGAGGGAAAAGCTTGGGGATTCTTGAGTTTTACTCAACATGTACAATCATTAAATTTAAATTATATCCTAAGTAGATCAAGGAGTTTATTGCCTGAGTTTCAATTAATTCTTTATATTTAATTATTTTATTAACTTTAAATAAACACACAAATAAAATGGGATGAATGATGAAGTTACAGCTCAATAAATATTCACAAACTGAATAAACCCCTATAACCACAACCAAGGTCAAGAGACAGAGTGTTACCACAACCTTAGAAGCCCCTTCTCACCCTTTCCGTCACAGTCTCCCCACAGCAGTAACCACTCAAGTAACTTTTAAACCATCTATTAGTTTGCATGTTTTTGAAGTTTTTAAAAGACCTGGCATCCTACAATATGTTGTTTTTTTAATTTGACTTCTTCCACTCTACAGGTTTTTGAGATTTGTTGTGTGTACTTGTAGATTTTTAGTCATTGCTGCATAGTTTTCCAACATATGTATATACCCCCAATGCATATATCCATGCTACTATATTTTATTTTATTTTTCCATTATCATTTATTGCCCCATACCCTCTTCCACTTCTACCCAGCCCCTTGTCCCCACCTCCCAAAAGCACCACACTGTTGTCCTGTCCATGAGTTCTTTCTCTTTTCCTTTTTTTCTTTTTTGCTCAAAGCTTCCATTCCCCATCTAAGTTTCTTGTTTCAGATATTATGAATAGTATTTTTTTTGTTTTACACATTTACACATTTCTGCTAGTTATGCATTTAAGAATAGAAATACAAAATAAATTGTTTTTTTTTAACTGCCAAAATTTGTTGGTCCATTTTATTAGAATGTTCAAACAGTGACATCTGGTGCATGAAATAATAAATTTCAGGTCTGAGTGTACATTCAAATAATTTTAAGGAATCTATTTTTAAAAGTAATCTGAAATCTTATAAGAATCTACATATACAATGAGCTTATAGTTCCTACTCCTAATATTAAAATTAATCTAAAATGTATTCACTTTGGGTATTAAATTTGAAGATAAAATATTAAGTTCTCTTAAATAATTAATAAAACCAAATAATTAGATGACATTAATAGATTTGTGGCAGAAATATTCTACTGACATGTGCTAATGACAGTAGTTTTAAAGCAAGTCACTATTATTAAAGTTGTTACACAGTGAAAAATTTTCAGAGTTTGTGAATTACAAAATTTATTTTCTAACTTAAACTAGTATAATCTGAACAAAATAAAATAGAAATACACACAAATAATATGTTTATAACATAACTATAATGAAAAATTAATTTATATATTAGAGTTTTATTGAATTCAATTAAGGGAGCTCTCCATCCCTTTGAAACTTTCTACTTCTACTGAGAGAGCTAAACTTTATTTCTCTTATATTATATGATTAGGAAATATACATGTGCATAATACTTCATTTTTGTGTGTGTCTTTGTTATCAAAATAGGTAGAAGACTTTACGTATGTGTTTTAAGACTTTATTTGAATTTATACCTACCGTACCATAATGACGATGCAGTTTTCTTCCTTGATACCATGAAGTTCATATATCAAGGTTTATCACTCTGAAACTTAATGCTTTTTAACATTTACTTTACAAATGTTTATCTTAACCTTTTATTTGCCAAGCATATTAAGCTAGTGAAGTCCTGGATGAAGTTCCTCTTTCCCCCTCCTGCCCTCTCCGACTCCTTTCTTTGCTTCTCTCTTTCCTTCTTTCCCTCTCTCTTTTCTCTATTTCTCTTTAATATGAGAGAGACCTGAGTAAATAAAGTTAAATGCTGACAAAAACAGCAACAAAAACCTTGTTCACTGGTAATGGTGAAGACACAGGAGAGACCTGGAGTGACTGATGAAACAGAAACCAGAAAAGCAAGAATAGAGGCCACTGACTTCAGTTAGGAGAAAAAAATCCTTCCAAATTATGTCAGTGAAAAAGGCAAGAAGTTGAGGGAAATTTGTCTACTGTTTTTTATGAGGTAATGACTGAGATCATGTTCTGAAAGTGACATTGGAAGAGGTATCTTTCTAGTTTAAGGAAAGTGAAGAAAGTTTATGGTAGTCATTGCTGACAGTTGTTGAAAATGGAAGCAACTAGAGGAAATATACAGGATTCCTGAGAAGCACTGAAGGCTCAGTTGAGGCGAAAGGTATTGAATTTGTAATGATGTAAATCATCAGCAGTACTCATCAAGCAAAGTTCTGTCAGAGAGAAGGAGGACAGGTGAAATGAGGTGGGTTGAGTTTTTTAAAGAATATTCATAATGAAAGACAAAGGGTCAGAGAGATAAAGCCTAAAAAATTATTATGAAAATATTTCTTGGAGTTCATGTTGATCTGAAGATAAGGAGTATTTTACTGATAGATGATAGATAGATTCTGACAGAGAATGTTGATGAATCTTAGGTACTTGGCAATTATATGATGAAAAAAGTATTACAGTAATAATGAAAGAAGAGAGCTTGTAGGATGAGAGAGGTTTAGGTCAGAGAGAAATCGTGAATTTATGACTTTAAGAAACATTTGCAGTGATGAGTGTAGCAAATATAAAGTAAAGATGGAAGTCATTGAAAGTGAGGTAGTCAATAAAATGAGAGGTAAAGAAATTGGATGGGCATTAATAGATACCCAGAAAAACTGAAGAGCTTAAGAAAGTCTGAGTGACTTTACAAAGCCTTTATTGAATGAGGAGCAGTGATCAGAAGAGAGTAGTATTTGTGAGAACAAAAAATAAATGATTGACAGAAATTAATAACTTCTATAGAAGAAAAGTAACTGATTAAAAAGCCTATAAAACAATATTCAACTTTAGAATTAATAAGATATCTATAAATTGAGAAATTGGGAAACCATTTATTTTGTTTATGAAATTAGCAGAAATAAAATCATTGTCAAGGATATAATGAAATAGACACTTGAATAATGTGAATGTAAAATATTCAAATATTTTTTAAAAACAATTTAACAATATTTTAAAAAGATATTTATTTATTCATTTATTTTTAGAGAGAGGGGAAAGGAGGGAGAAAGAGAGGGAAACATCAATGTGTGGTTGTCTCTCACACACCCCCTACTGGGGACCTGGTTTGCAACCCAGGCATGTGCCCTGTCTGTCTGGGAATCTAACCGGAGACCCTTTGCTTCTCAGTCTGGTACTCAGTCCACTGAGCCACACCAGCCAGGGCCAATTTAGCAATTTTTATTAAATATGTACCAATACCAAGTAATTCCTCTTCTGGGAAACTATTATAAATAGATTGTACAAAATCACTACAGTGTTATTTAAAATAATCCAATCTGAAAAGAATCTGAGTATAAACAAGAGAAGAAATGCTTTTTATATGTTAATTAAAAAGTATCTTACAAGATTTTATAAACTTTGTGATCAAATTGTTTAAAACCAAACCTGTACATATAAAAAAATTGAAAAAAATGTCCTAAGAAGAAAGAAAATGAATGGTTTTCCCTCATTTAAAAATATTTTTCTTTGTGTTTTCCAAAACTTCCCTAGTTAGTGTTTTATCAATTTTTGCTGGAAATACAAAATAAAGTATATTCACGGTATAACCAACACCAAATGACACCAGCAACAAACATTTTAATTGGTTAAAATATAAAAGAAAATTAAAATTGTATGGGAACATAAAAATAAATGAAATAAGAAACAAGAATCTGAAAGAAATTCTAATGGTATTTATAAGTGGAATTTGATAAGATGATTGTGAAGTTATTTTTGAGGAGTAAATGAAACAAGGAAATGTATATTGAAAAGTTTAAGTTAGTGGAGCGTCTTTTTAAGTACTATAAATATTTTAAATGTTTAGACCCTTTGACACAACAATTTCAGTTCTGGAACTCTAACCTATAAAATTTTTAGAACAAGTGTATAAGATATATTTGTAATATAACATTATTTCTTTTTTAATAATAAATCTCTATAAATAACTGCCTTTCACTGAAGAATGGTTAAATAAATTGTGATTTGCCTGTGTTACAGAATGCTATTCAGGCACTGAAAACAATGAGATGTGTGGTAAGTGTCATTCATGCAAAAGATATTGAGCATATAATGTGGGTAAAAAAATTATAGGCCTTCTGGCTTCTATTAATAAAGGAGCACCAGACTCACTCTTCCGCTGCTAATAATTACAAATTGTGGGGGAGACAATAGAAGTGAGGCTGTTAAAGGCAACTAAATCAGACAGGAAACAGGCAGCCAGGGCCCTGGAAGCCAAGGACCCTGTGAAGATTGACAAAACGCATTCAGTATTCTAAACTCTGTAAATTCTAGCTGCATTGGTCTTCAATCTCTGTCTTCTCAATTCAGTGCTAATGTTGGACTCTACTTGGCTTTACCTTCCCTGGGCTAAATCTGAGAATAACGTCCAGTCAGAGAGCCACGGCAACGACAGGACTGAACTCATTTGTTTTCTTTTTCTCAGACACCATAGCCCTGTGGTGCCTATAGCCCGCTATCTGAAAATATCTTTTGGTTTTTTTTCGTAATTTTTCCATTTTCTAGTTGACAGAAAGAGGCAATTCTAAACCATCTTATTCCCTCATTGGCTATAAGTGGAAGTCTCACCTGGAACTTTAAATCTAGCAACAATATCTTTTGAAAATGAAGGAAAAATAATAAATTTTCAGAGAAATGATAGCTGAGAGACTACAACACTACAAGAAATGTTAAAAGATTGTCTTCAGGATATTGGTACCAGATGGGAATTCAGATGTACAGGAAGGAATGATGAGTACTGGAAATATTATATACATAGGTAAATATAAAATATCTTTCATTTATTTTCTTAAATTTTTTAGCATGGACTACTTAAAAAATTAAAACATATATTGTGAGGTCTATAATATCTGTAGAAGTAAATATATGACACATTATTGCAAAGAATAGGAGCACTGCTACCTGAATTTTACTACTGTTTCTTACATAATATGTGAATAACATAATATTAATTCAAGGAGACTGTGATTAATTATGGATACACACTCTAACCCCTAGAGGAAACATGTCAAAAACCAAAACCAAAACAACAAAAAAAAGCAAAACACTTCAGAAAACAGTATTAGCTAAACAGCCAATAGAAGAAATATTACAAAATATTAAAAATTTTACTAACCCCAAAGAAGACAGAAAAGGAAGAAGAAACAAAGAGCAAATAAATAGAAAGCAAATAATACCATAGAGATTTGATCTCAATCATATCAATAATTTGAATTCAGAGGTTATCAGACTGCATAAAAAAGCAAACTCCAACTATTTTCTGCCTACCAGAGAGCCACTGTACACGTAATTATGTATATATATATGAAAATGGAAAAAGAGACACCATGCAAACTGTCAGCACATGAAAACCAGTACACTATTCAATGTCAGACAACACTGACTTTAAGACAAGAAGCATCATTAGACATTAAAGGGTCATGTTATAATCACAAAATAGTCAACTCATCAAGGCACAACAACCCTAAAGTGAGTACACTTAATAATATTTTAAAATACATGAAAATCGACAGAATTAAAGAGAAAAATGGATAATTTCCCAAAATTGGTGATTTTAATACTTCTCTCAGTATGCAAGAAGTAGACAAAATATCAGTACAGATCATCAGAGAAGATGTGAACAATACTATCAATCAACTTGATCCAAGTGACATTTACAAAATACTATATCCTGCAACTGCAGAATATCCATTCATTTCGAGAACACATGAAACATGCACTAAGCTTAATCATGTGCTGAACCATAAAACATATTAACAGATTTCAAAGGTGTGAAATCATGTTTTCACCCACAAATTAAATTTTTAAAAGTAGTAAATCAATATCGCTAAAGTGATACAGTTTATGTTAAACAGGATTTGCATGTAAAAGTATAAAACATAATGGGCAAAATATAGATCAAAGATATGTCTTGAGAGCAGAATGAAAATGGAAAAGAGATTGAAGAAGAACATTTATGTTTGATTGTTTTTATTCACTTATCACTTGTGCATTTAGGTTGATAAAATAAGTCTTATAAATAATAAATAGCTGAAAACAAGAGTCCATAAAAGATTTTAAATAGAATTGTAATGAAGAAGGACCAGCGTTAATGCTATCAAAAAATTTTAGATAGCTATGGTACTTGAGGTACAGTTACAGGAAGCAACAAAGACCTAAGTGAAATAGAGTCCAGTAACAGACTTATAACATAGAAGAATTAAGTAGATGAAAAGGTGGCATTTAAAGTTACCGGGCAAAGGATGTAATAAGTAAATGGTATTAGAAAAATCGACCAAACACGTGGGGGAAAAATTAAACACTGTCATAGTTGTACTGTCCTTTAAATACTTTTAGCTCTCTGTTTATAGCCCCATGGTTGGATTGTATTTTCTCACCGCCTTTGAAGTTAGGTGTGTATTCTGGCTCATTTTGGCTAATTTCTTTCCTGCTGTTACAGTAATAACTGAAGTACACATTGAGATAGCACCTCTGTCAGACTGGCTCTTTCAGTGATACAATGAGCAGAATGCCCTCTACCTGCGTGCATTCAACAGGAAGCACTAGGGAACAGTAAAATTTTATTGTGTTTAGTCATTAGACTTTGGGTAGGTTTACTACCACATGATAAAATGATTAATGTAAAAATCGATACCTAGAATTTTGGAGGTATTGTAACAGAAAACCCAAAATTTATTACATTGGCATGGAGGCTGGGAAGCAGGTGGGAAGAAAATTATTATTTGAGGATGGAATATTTCTCCCTGCTCTGCAGTAGCAAAACTTATCATAAAACTGTTGCTCACAATGATGTGGATGACTAATTATGTATCTAATGAACTTTTTGTCCTAAGGGAAAAAAATTGGAAAACAGAATGATAGTAACAGGCTTGGCTGACATAGCCGGAGTCTGGCAAAACATTACATGAAGGTTAGCTCACACAGAAATTGCCACTGTGCAAGCATAAACAAAAAAATACTATACTAGAATCTATGAATTCATGAATTTGTAGGGATGGAAAAAGCAACTGCTTCTCAACCTCAAATAGCTAAATATAAAAATAAAAAATAATTTGAACAAGTGCAATTTAAAATTCAGCTTTAGTTTGTTTGTAATTGCCCAAAACTGGAAATAACTGAAATGTTCCTAAACTAGAGAATGAAGAACATGCACAACTGGAAAACGCTAAGGTGTATCCATCCAATGGAATGCTACTACAAGGAACAAATGACTCATATATATGCAATACAATGGATACATTGCAAATGCATTAAATGAGATGAAAGAAGTTAGGCTCAAAAGTCCGCATGTTCTATTTGCATGACATGTTTGTAAAGGCAAAACTATAGGAATCGAAAACAGATAAATCAATGATTGCCAGAAGCTGGGGGTAAGGAGAAGGCTCAGAGGAAATTAGGGGTTGGGGGGGTATTCATTGAACTCTGTTTTTGTTATGCTAGCAGGTAAATGTCAGCATACATTCATTGAATCTCATAAAGTTGTACACTAAGTGAAGGTATACCTGAACACATTTGTAAGCCCACAAGGAATCTTTTCTTTTTTTTAATGACTAAAAGGCTGAGCAGATGTGGAGGACATTTGGTGATCCTAGAGAAGATGGGATAGCCTTTCTAGGAATGAAAGACACATTTCCTCAGAGAAAAAAATAAAAATAACTATTTCTTTACCACCTATGGTGTGCCAAGTAGAGCCAATCTACTAAGCACACTTATGTAGAGAGGTATACTTTATCTTGAATACTTATAACATTCTGTGGCAGAAGTGGAAGTATTATTCCCATTTTAAGAATACTGAATATCAGAAAGATTAACTAATTTGCACAAAGTTGTTTAACTAGAATGTATTGAGCTCAGACAGATCTGACTGTTAAGCCCGGGTGGCTTCCTCTATATAATGCAGAACATAAAATGAGTGATGATAGCGATTCAGGTGGGAAAAGGAAGTTTAGTAAATTATGATCAGGAGGCTCCATTATAGCACCATTATAAGATTGGACCATCTGTTGATCATGAGGGAATTAATGGGATAAAATGAAATTGAAGCCTTGAGTAGGCTGGGAAAAATTAAAGGAGGTTGTGATGATTTTGACATTATTTGTTCTAGTCTTTGTCCTTAAACCTTTGGGATAAGATACCATTCCATTCTCGGATACATTACAAGAAAGAAATCCTGAAGCAAGTTGCAGGAGACCCACAATAGTGTTCACTGGGTGTATATTATCATAAGAATGTGCAATTTGAGACCCTCTTATTTTGCAAAGACCAATTCTAATCCATTCCCCAAGTCTCATTTATTTCTGTGTTCTATTTATAAAGAGTATGTCATTGAAATTATAGTGTATTCCTGAGGGTGGGAGAGAAACTTTGAAGTATAAAATGAAATTCTATTTTGCAGATGAGTGTCATACTATTCTCTGATGGATTGATTAACCTTGATTTCTCAAAAAAAAAAAAAAATTAGGATCCCAGAAAAGAACTGGAAAGCAAAACAACGTGTAAGATTATAACTTCTGACTCCATATCCATAACATTAATGAAACACCTGCTGGGTTCAGAGAGATCTTTTCTATGAATCACACTCAACTAAATTGTAAAGTTCATGTCAGTTTCCTTTTATGAAGGTATGTATCATGAAGCCCTGGATACTTCATGGTGGATATGGTGGGTACCATTTAGTGTTGAAAGTATCAGGAAAGTTTCATGAAGCGAAATTAAACTGATTCAAATAGTGGTAAATGGGAAGAAGTCTTAGAAATCATCAAGTTCAATTTCTTCACTTTCCCCATGAGTGAAATAGCATGAAAATTATCTTAACTCATGAAAATTTGTTAACCATTTGCAGCATACCTTTAAACAAATTTGCATTGCATTATATACTACTTTATCAGCCTTTCTTATACGGTGCCTGCAATGACATAACTAACTATGTAAAAAAGTAAAGTTACTCTGAATAGTAATGGATGAAGGCATTTTAAAATACAATTACATGCATTATATTTTTTGTTCACTTTTGAAGCAGAATAACAAAAAGAACATTGATTCAGCAACCCAAAGACAGAGTTCTAATCCTGATCTCTCTCTTCAGGATTGTTTCCTCATTTAATGTTTTTTGTTCCCCTAGAAAATAAAAATCCTACAGTTACTGAAAAAACATTATTAAAATAGAGAGATTTTAGGTAATTAAATAGAAGTTCTTCTTATAAGTTAGATGGTTTTAAAAACCTTGAAAACTGTGTGATTTCTGTGTTAGAATATGTTTATAAAGAAAGCAGGCAACCATTAGTCTTAAATAGTATTGAACTATTTGGAGAGAAATGTATAAATCTTATAGTCTCTTGAGGCTTTTTCTAGATCTATAGTCCTTTGAGTATGTCCCCAGTGTAGTAGGTGAAATATAGTTTGAGCAGTTCTTATGATTGCAGGGTTTAGCTGTAGATTCATGAAATCTTTCTGCAGTGCTATCAGTTCACCCATGTGGCATCAACATTGCAAATAAATGATCTTTTAAACTTTTATATGAAAATAACTTAAGTAGAACTATGTTGAGTAGCTGAAAATGAGTATTTACTGTGTTAGAGCTAGTACATTGGTTAGAAGTTGAGTCCTAAAATCACATTTAAAAGTTTTCAAAGGTATCTTATAAAATGTATAGAGTTATAACAAAGGAAAATAATAAGATAAAATAAAAAAATAAAATGAAAAAATCTTTAAACATAAAAACAGTTTTATATATATATATATATATATATATATATATATATATATATATGAATGATAATGACAACACCACTGCTCTTTTACAGTCTCTCTGGGAGTTTTTCTCACAGCAGCTGTTACAGAAGAATGAAAGCTTCAAGCCTTGGGAATGCTGTATTTTTATGTCTGGAGCTCTTCCATTAGGTCACACTGATAAAGGCACATCATGGCTTTCCTAAGGGAGACTTTCCCTCTTCATAGCAGCCCCTTATTCTCTGCCTGCAACTGCTCTGTTCCTTTGTACTGCATGCAGACCAACCTCATTAAAACAGGGTGAAAATGGCTCCTATGGAAAATGTATCACTGTTGGCTTAAGTGGTTATTATACATATAAAAAATATATAGTTTTGATTTTTGGAAAAAAGGAGAAACTATCTTACAAGTTATATCTGGACATCTCCAGGAATGAACAGACATGAAATAAGACTGCTAGCATTTGTGTAGTACATATGTATGGTTTCTTCTATTACGGTACAAAGGAAAGGTACAAAGATGATGCCATACTCCCTGAAGAATAAGGAAGGGAAAAACCCAATGTACAATGTTTATTTGCGCTTACCTATATGTCCAACAGTGTCAGGATCCTTCCATAGAAGAAAAAGGAGTAGAGAATATGGCGATTCTTCTCTCTTTTCAATTATCTATATTTTTCTCTTTTAGTTGTTCAGGGCCCCAAGTTTAAAAATATCATCTTGACTATCTCCAGTGAAATGTCAAAGGAAGTTTCCTCTAACAGAATGCTAACATTTCCCCCTTACAACCCAGTGATGTAACTTCATCTTATTTTTCCTTCTTATTTTCTGCTTAATATCTGGGCTCTTTACAGAAACTTAGGTTAAACTCACTGATATTAAAAATATGTATATATTTTGATTATCATGAAAACTACTTCCTGTCTTAAAAAATATAGTAGAGACATTCTTTGCATTTGAAGATAGCAACCGGAACATGTTCCCTGAATTCAGATCAATATCAAACTACCCTTTCTGAGCCAAGCAGCTGTTGGACCAACTGACTGGAGCCTGCAGGGTATGAGCCAGGCCTTGGCTCTTCCAAGAACAGATGGAGAGAAATGAAAGACCTTTTGTCCTTCTGGTCTTAGAATGCCTCTGGAGACCAGTGATGGAGAGCTATGAGGCACTGATCAAAATGATGTGAATTCTGGAGAGACAGTTTGCCCTGCAGAGACCCACAAATCCCCAGGAGGAAAGATGAGTGTTCCTGGGAAAACCTAATGGTCTCCCCGAGCCAGCAAGGATAGCCAAACAGGTGGCGTGTATGCTTTCTAATACCAAGGCCCGGGAAATGTAGCGTTTGTAGATGGGTGCAAGCAGAAAAAGTCTTCATAATGCTTCTTGTTGGGACTGACAAACTGCTGCTTGGTACACGCTATTCCTTTGCTATGCATGGGCTCTGCCTAACCCCCCAAAACAATGGTATCACCTGGTTTATTAATAAAAATGCAGAATCTCAGGCCCCGGTCCAGATCTGCTGAATTAGAACCAGGATTTTAATAAGATTTCCAGGTGACCCATTCGCATTTAAATTTTGATTAGCCTTCAGATGCAGAGACAGCTTCATTTCTTTCATCTGTTGTATTACCACATTAAGGTAGATTAGCAGCTGGACCCCAAATGCCACTGAGAAAATTAAAACCCCACCAACAGTGGCTCTTAGCCACGTACTGCTAAAGGGGAATGATATGCACTTCGGGAAATAAATAACAATTTTTTTTTTAATATTGAGAAACTCAGTGTTTGAAATGAAAATCTTAATAGATTATTTTGAAGATAAATGGTAATTGTTAAGACTTGACCGAGTGGTCTTAAATATTAAATAGGAGAAATGTTTAAAACAAAGAAAAAACATCCACAAACAGAAATGATGAGGAAAGTATAAAAGGTAATGAATCCCAAAATCCTGAATTCAAATAATACAGGTTCTAGAGGATGAAAAAGAATAGATATGAGAAATTATTTAATTTCACAAGCAGAAGACAATGCCTTATCCTGAAGATAGATTGAGATCAGAAGATTGATGGAGTTTTAGCAAATCCCACGCAAGACTGAGAAGAAAAGACAGGTCAGACATGTCATGATAGGATTCTAAGAATAAGGAGAACATTTTACAAACTGTAGATGGAAATAAAAAGTCACTTCCCAAATAAAAGAAATCAGGTTGACATCGAACTCATCGTTAGGAAGCTAATGTAGTCAGAGCCATAGACACCTGAAAGTATAAGTTTGCAAGTGCCAGAGAGGAAAAAGCTTTTCTCCTACCCTTCTGGGTCCCTTGGCTGGTCTAATAGTCAAATTAACATAAAACAGATCAGTAAGAGAAACAAATTAATTTTGTTTGTACTGGAGCTCCATAACAACGTGGAAGTCCAAAGAGAGACAGGCAATTGAGACTTACATGCCATCCAGAGCTAAGGAGAAGAAGGGTTGGGGCCTAGGCCTTCTAAGGGGAGGAAAGAAATTCACATGGAGTCGAAAAAACAAATGTTTGGTAGACAAATGCTTGCTAGACCATGCAGGGACAATGGGACAAGTAAAGGACTTGGAACAAGTACGTCACGCTAAGTTTCCCCCAGTCTACCAAACCTAGTTTATATTCTTTGTAGTTATTTCTGATTATAGTATAAAATATTTTTAGAAAGAGATTTTTACCATATATTCTATAATATAATTATCTGATAAAGTTAGCAATAAATAATAAAGCTTTACCTTAAAACTCTAATCTTAAAAGTCTAAATGTTTGAGATTATAGAATATACTTTTGAGTAATTCTAAACTCAGGTGTAAAATAAAAACTTAGTTGTAAACTACACAGAAATAAAAGTTTCAAAACCTATGAAATACTGCAAAAATACTCAAGGGAATTTTTTAAGCTTTAAATGACCTTGTAGTTAAAGATATAAAGAAAGGAAGTTAGTATATGTTTCAAGACATCTTTGAAAATATGAACAAAATCAAAAGCAAACAGAATGGTATGCATAAATTGAAAAGGTCTAAATGAAATTAATAAAATGGAAAAATAATATAAATAGGATAAATAAGTCCAAAAACTGATTCTTAAGAAGTCCAGTAAAACAGGTAAATTCTTCAGAATTTTGATGACTACATTCTCAATCGATATACTCAATGGATTTTAAGAAAGATTTGGAAGAAAATTTTGAATGTTTTGGGGAAAAAAATTTAACCAAGACAGAAAACCCAAAATATACTGAAGAAAAGATAGACAAGACCTATTTAGCTATATAAACATTAAGACATATTACTTGCAAAAAAACCCCATAAATTTGATATGCCTATTATAAATAATAAAACATAATTGAAACATGATACATAAAAAGTTCATCTATTACACAAAGAACTCATAAATATATAATAAGAAAACAAATATTCTAATAGAAAAATTATAAGAATATTCAAATGCAATTCACAAAGGAACACATCTAAATGACTGTTAACACAAAAAACATGCTAAACATCTCTTATTGTAAGGAAAATGCAAACTATAACAACAATGAGCTATGTAATTTTATATCCATCAGAATGGTAAAATTTTAAAGTAATATTAATCACAAGTATTGGTAAGCATGAGAAGAAAAAATTATACACATTGTTGATAGATGTGTAAAACACATCTTTTTGGAAAGCAATGTGTCAATAGATTTTAAATTTTAAAAAATGTATACGTAGTTTTGATCTGCAATTCTACTCTCGGAAACCTATTCTGAAAAATTGAAAGAAAGCATTAGAATATAACATTAGCTATACAAGTGTATTACACAGCATATTTCTTTTCCTTTTTAGGAAAGAAATTCAAACCTCTACTTTTATTTTTTTAACATTATGTGTTTTTAATTATTTTTAAATTTAATCTTCATTGTATTTTTTCCATTACAGTTTAGTCCCCTTATACCCCCTCCATCCAGCAAACACCACGTGTTATCCATGTCCATGAGTCCTTAAAGATATTTCTTGTTATTTTAAAATTTTTATTAAGTATTTTATTGTTGTTCTATTACAGTTGTCTCAATTTTCCCTCTTTGCTCTCCTCCTCCCAGCCCACCCCCTTGATCCCACAGTCAATTCCCACCCAGTTGTCCATGTCTATGTGTCATTCATGTATATTTCTTAACTAGCCCCTTCCCCTTCTTTCCACCCTTATCCCCCTGACCCCTCCCCTCTGGTTGCTGTCAGTCTGTTAAGGAAAATTTTAATCATGCATTAAAGTGTACAGCATAATATAATAAATCTCTATACACTAATCCAATAACATTAAAAATTAACAATTTTTTCCCAATTTTATTTTGTCTATGCACTCATCCATTCTTTTTCTTTTTGGAATATGAAAACATGTCCTAGCATCACATAATTTCACCCATAAATACTTCAGATAAGAATATTTCAAATGAAAGAAAACATAGGACTATTCAGTAGGCCTGGGTGGGATCTTACATTCTGCATTTCTAATAAACTTTAGGATGATATTGAGGACTGAATTCAAGTAGCAAGTTTTTGAAAGACCCAGAGGATGCAGACTTGAGTTCTCACCCCCCTTTTCCTCAGCTAAGATGCTCAGATGATCACCAGATAGGTAAGATGTGGGTTTGTATCCAGAAACTAGAGACTTTTGATCTTCCCTTTTATTTTGGGCCAAGAGGTGCAAAAAGATAGAAGCTTTGTATTTAAATGAAAAGTATATGCACTTATTTCTGTTCCTAATCTTTAAGCACAACTAAGAGCAAAAAATATCTGAGATTAATTTATAACAAGATTTGTTATTGTCTTTGGATTCCTCCGGAAGCAAACTATGACACAAATATTTGAGTCAGTAAGGAGGTAGTCCCAGGAAACACCAGTAGGGGGTATAGGGAAACAAAGCAAGAAAGAGAAAGAAGGCAATAGAGAGTAAATTTTACCACCATGAACAACTGGAGCTTGATTCCATCAGGGAAATCTAGAAGTATGTGCAGATTATACCTTAGAATTATCTCCAGAGAGTGGGGAGATTTCTTCATTGAGATCTGCTTCTAGGGAAATGAACTCCTATCAATTTTGTCTTGCCCTGATAACTGGTGTACTGTGCTGCCAAGCAAGGTAAAAAAAAACAAAAAAACAAAAAACATAGCAAATAAGAAATCACACTTATTCATAGTAGGCAACCTTATTTAGCTTATGGGTGAACACTGAGAAGACATGGGTAGGACATGAGAGGCAAGCAGACCCCTAGTAGCAGGGGCATTCGCTAACACACAAATGAGAAGTAGTTCGTATTACCCTGAAGGAACTGTAGATGTTTCTGATCAAGGAAAGAAAGTTTCTGTCACAAACAACCTTTTCTGTTGAGGGTTTATAGCAGGGCCTCCTGAGAGAGGATAAGGCATCCTTTCAAAGGGATGCAACCTTGCTCTTTTGATAAAAGATCTCTTTTCTTTATAGCCATCAGCTGCAACTGCTATCTGGTAATATCCATTCTGCAAATCTAACAAGGTGAACTCTAGGTGTTCTTAACAAGAAGTCTATTGATTGCTTTTAGTTCAGCAATTAACAGTATGATAATTCACACACTTCCAATTTTTTTCAGACTCCTTTCTCACTATCACAATTGAAGAGGCATATGGACTATGATTCTATAATGATCCTATTAACCAACAGTTCTTTGAAATAATCCCTTAGGTCATTAATCTCCCACAAAGCAATCCTCCTAGATTGTTCTGGAAATGCCCTTGAGTCATTTAACCTGACAGTGTGCTGCTCCTGTTGGGCATATCACACAGTCAGGTTTATAGGGACTGACTTCAGTTTTCACCTCAACCTCACCTTATGCTCAGATGCTGAAGATACCAACAAGTACAAGAAGAGCCTCAGGTCATGGGCATTTCTAAGACAATGCTAAAGAGAAGAAAACAATGGATCATTTTTTTTTCTACCTCCATGTGCAAGTAAGGCATTGTTTGGATGTTAGATGTGTTTGATGTGGTTAAATATCTCCTAGTGCTTGGGTGCTGGCCACGGTGTTCTACAAGCTAGAGAGAGAATGAACCTTCAACAGATCCACTGCTACCGAACCTGGTAAAGCAGGACATATCTCACAGTGCTTACTGGAAGACCACAATTTCTTCAAGGGATTTCAGAGTCATTATAATGTACCTGGTAGGACTTGCTTGTGGTATTCAAACTCAATCTTGATTGGATCAGATGTTTATTCTAGAAGCACTTGAGCATCATATTTATTCAGATTGATATGGCTCGGTCTCTCCTTTTCCTAATTTCTGGATATCCTGCAGTTCCTGAGGGTAGAGGTAACAGATTCAAGCTGACTCTATTCTTAGAGGGTTCTTTCCTGTTTTTCCACTGTTTTACAGGATTCTTTCATTGTTGAACTACTGTGGTAACTTTCTGACCTGCCTTTTGTAGTCTCTACTTCCTTATGGTGAGAGGGCAGATTCCTTGGTGTTATCACTGATATTGACTTCAGTGAAATTTCCCTACATCTCCAGCAAAAAGAAAGTTCAGAGTAACGTTCTAGGCTTGTTTCTTTCTTCGCAGGGAGGAGTGAGGGGAAAGGGGAACTGGGCTTTATTTTGGGGGAGAGGAAAGAACATCCGGCCACTCATTCTTATAGAAGCCTCTATGCCACAGATTTGGTGCCAGGAGATATATATATATAGATAGATAGATGATATAGATATAGATATAGATATAGATATAGATGATATATTGCTCTTCTTATATATATATATCTTGATAGATATATATATCTATATATATATAGATATAGATATATATATATATACCCACCACCAAACTTAGGCTAGAACACAGCTCCTAGTTCTTTAGCTTTATGCTTTGTCCCTTAAACTTCTAAATTTGCTGAGGAACGCCCTGTCCTCTGGGTAAAAAATCATTATTAGTGAGGAATTAGGGGAAGGGGTCAATCCTTCAAGTGTCTCACATACTCATAAGTTTTCAAAGCTTTTGAAGCTCAAGTTAGTTACTAAGCTTCTCTTTCTGCTGGTCTAGATGAAACTGATTTGCTAATTTTAACTCAAAAGAGAAGTTGCCTGTTGCTCTTTACAACAGACTGTCTCTCACAAGTGGCAATTGTTTTATTCACTCCTGATGTTCGTGTGAATTTCAGACCCTTCTTATTGTGTTAACTCATTTTATTGTCTTTGAAATAGTCAGCTGTAGTCCTAGAGATTTCTGTAAGGTGATCCCAGGGATCTATCACACATCAAGTCTGGAAGCTGAATCCTGAGACACTCTAGTGCCTGTTACCATTACACTGGGCTGTGCAATAAGGATGCTTCATTCTTTCACGGGTGCAATTTTGTCTTGTCAGTACCTGGACTGGCCTGCTAGGATGTCCTGCACTGGATAGCCTTTCCAACTTCCATATTTTTGCTTTCCCCATACAGCCGTTTATACAGAAAAGGGGTGACCTAAAGAATTCTTTCTTTTCCCACCAAATATTGGTCATAGGCATTTTGATCTACTTTAAGCCTGCCACTTCCATCCAATCTTCTGAGTAGACTTTATTTTCAGACATTCACCCCACAAATATAGTCTTGTTCTCTTTGTAATTTTTTTTCACATATGTGGCTGGCTCAAGATGTTCCCTTTACAGAGAGTATACTTAATTTACCTGCATCAATGAAGATCCATTTTGTGTCTTCAAGAACAACTGCTTCTGCCCTGTTCATCACACCCATCTTTTTTTCTTGGGAAGGTACTCTAACTCATGTCCTTCCCCAACTTAAAATACTGAAACTTAAGATAGCTGTGGTAGGAAAAAACATTAACAACAATTTAATGCAACCTATTCTTTCATAGATGAGGATATTGAGTCTCAGAAATGTTGTGACTAAGTAAATGGCAAACAGCTATTCAGTGCAGCGCTGGGATCTGAATGCAATACACCAGGGCTGCATCAAATGCTCTTTCCTCAATGAGCGTAGTCTTGTAGGAGACTCAATGAGCACCAGACTTGTGGTCAACATATACTGCTTGTCACATTCTTCTATTTATTTATCGATATTTGTTTGCTTGTCCTATACCCCCATTATGATTATAAACACTTCCCAGGCAGAGGTTGTGTCTCACTCATCTCTATATTCCCTTTAATATTAAGTACAGTGCCCTGCCCTTGGAAACAGTTGGTGCTCACTATATGTTTAACCACTGAACAATGCATGAACAAATGAGTGAATGCTCTTTTGTTAACACTTATAAAGCAATACAATTAAATTGGGGGAAGTAATGGGTGGCTTGGAATGCCAGTTGTTCTGCATGACGTTACCCAAACAGCTGGCTAATTTAAAAGTAATATGAGTCAAACCAATGTTTTGTCATCACACAGACAAAAATTGGCTCATTAACTGGATTGTTCACTTTTCAGTTTGTGGCTGTGAGATCATGCAGTTAGAAATTCGTAGTGTTTTTTGTCTTTTTCTTAGATAAAATGATGTTTACTTGGGGGATCTTGACCAAGTAAGTTAAAATCCCCCGGGGTCTTCTCTCCATCTGCTAAACAGTGTAGTCAACTCTGCCTGCTCATTATCTCCCAAGGAAATTATCACGCCAACATTTTTATAAAATAGGATTTTATGGAGAGAAATAAAGGACCAAGTGGCCTAGTTCCTATCTCCTGCCAAAGAAGATTCTATAAATGAATGATTTTACTCTAACTCATCCACCCTGATTTATATTAGAGCTATGGTGACCTGTGAGGCATGAACGCCTCAGCATCATCCTTATTTTTATATCCTCATCCTTTATTTGATTTGCTAAATAATGTGATTAAAAATAAAAACATGATGGATTTTCTTAGGTTATTTGGTTTGTGTGGTTCCTTGGTCTATAACACACGTACCCACACACATAGATGAACACACATATTGAGAAAGAGAAAGAGAGAAATTTGCTCTTGACTATCTGTAAGTTCTTTGGTTATTGGATTTTTATTTTTTTGCTAATAAAGTAAAATAGAAAAAATCAATATTGACTTACTCTGACACATAATCTATTTTTGTGCATTTTTAAAAAGCAGAAATTCTAAGTTTTAAAAGGGATCAACATATAACCCAAACACCTGACCTATTCATACATGACATAAAATGCCCCTTCCTCTCCATGCCTTCTACCAAGTCTCAGTCTTTTTAAGCTTTCTCTACCCTATTTCCTTTGTCCTTCAAATCATTATTTGCATTGCTACCAAGTCCATCTTCAAAACACACATCTGTGATCAGATCCTTCTCAAGCAGCCTCAATCATTTGTTATTGACTACCACAGGAGTTGTCAAACTGTGGCATGAGGATCTAATCCAATTTACTCTCAGTTTCCACAAATGAAATTTACTGTAACACAGATATGATTATTCACTTACTTATTGCCTATGGCTGGCTGCTTTTCTGCTATAGCAGCCAAGTTGAGTAATTGCTCCAGGCACCATATACACCACAAAGCCTAAAATATCCACTGTCTTTCACTTTACAGGAGAAAAAAGTTAGCTGACCTCTGGACAACAGGATAAAATTTTTTTAAAAAGCCTCTAAAGCCTGGCATATATGGCCTTTCATAAATGGTAGTTAGCAGGTGATCAATAAAAGCATAATCCAGGTAAAAATTTATGCTGAAAACGTCCCACGCTATTAATTCCTAGCACTGTCTCTTAGCTCCAGCAGTCTCCTGTCCTATTAGGGACAATGTGCAGTGAATTATCAGGGCACATACATAGCCTGAGCTCAAGTTCAAGCTTGAACGTTTATTAGCTGTGTGATTTTGACTTTTCTTTTCAGAACCCTGGTTTGTAAAATCCTCATTTGTAAAATGACTTCATGGGATTCTAAGAATACAATGAAGTAACACATTTAAAGTACAATGCCTGAAATACAATAGCCACACTCCAGAAAGGTCATTGCATAGTTTCTAGATTAGTGCAGGAGTTAGGATTTCCTGAAAGATATATTAGTCATTTCAGGCTGCCGTAACATACCACAGATTTGTGGCTTCAATAACAGAAATTTATTTCTCACAGTTCTGGAGGCTAGAAAGTGTAATCTCAAGGTGTTAGCTTTCTGATGAAGGCTTTCTTCCTGGTTTGCAGATGGCCACTTTCTTGATGTATCCGCACATGGTGGAGAAATACCAGAGAAAGTAAGCTCTCTGGTATTTTTTCTCATGGGGACATTAATTCTATGGAGTTAGGAACTCATCCTATAATCTCATTTAACCTTTATTACCTCTGAATAGGCCCTATCACCAAATATAGTCACACTGGGCGTATAGTTTTAATGTACGAATTCTGAGGAGATTCAATTCAGTTCATAGCACATGACATAGAGAGAGTGGTGACTGACTTTGGATTAACAATATTTGGTCCTGCCCAGTGCACACACAGATATATTTAGCCCACACCAACATAACTACCTAACCCCAAATGTCATTGCCAGCTAGGCTGCTGGGTCAAGAAGGGTTATTATTGACAATCATGACACAATTATTGGAACCATAAATCATGGTAGTATTTTAACGTATTAATCCTATAAAGCCAAAGAACAAATAAATGTTATATATCATCTGAACCCAGGGATATTTTCTAAGGGTGGATGTTTGGGGCAGGAGAAAACATCGAGGTCCACGTGGCATGGACCAAAAATGCTCATGGACATTTTGCATAGGACTAAACATCAAGGACCTTTTGGTGTGAACCAAATGTCTTCATGGATGTTTTGAACAGGACCAAATGTCCTCCAAGGTCCAGTTTGTACTTGTTGAATTGGCCATTGTATTTCCCACAGAGTGGGTTTCATATTTAAGGGAAATGAGCATTTGGTTTTCAAACTTCAAAACTCTGCCATCTATTGTCCTAGTATGACATGTATGTATATTGTTAAGTTGCAAAAGTGTACTATAGAACTATGTATATAGCATGTTTACATTTTTTTTTGTAAATATACATAAAAAAAAAGACTAGCAGGATATATAACCACAAATTAAATGAGGTTATTTCCTGGTGATGGAATAATGCACAATTTATTTTTTTTCTTTTTTATTCCCTACTTTTTATATTATGAATATGAATTGCATATACAAATGTAAATACATGAATAGGAAAATTTTAAAACAAATTTAGAAACACATAGAAGAACCTATACATTCTCTCAGTGTTCATAACTTTTTAGTTATTTAGTTTTTATTTAGGTGAATTCCCCATAACATAAAGTTAACAATTTAAAAGTATACAATTCAGTGGCATTTAGTACACTCAAATGTAGTACAACCATTACTTCTATCTAGTTCCTGTCCATAGCTTTTAAAAACGAGCTTATTGAGGTATCATTTACATGTCATAAAATCCCTACATTTAAAATACACAATTCAAATATGTGTATCTACAGAGTTATACAACCATGACCACAATTCAGTTTCAGAACGTATCCATCACCCCTGTAGGATTCTTTGTGTCTGTTAAGATTTTATTCCCATTCTCATTTTTAGCTCCAGGTAACTACTAATTAGTTTTTTTGTCTCTTTGGAGTTGCCCTTTCTGAATATTTCACATACATGGACTCATACAGTATGTTATCTTTTGTTTTTTGACTTCTTCCACTTTGCATAATATTTTTGAGTTTCATCCATGTCATAGCATGTTGCAGCATTTTATTCTTTTTGTGTGAATAATATTTCATTGTATGGATGAACCACATTTTGTGTGTCCATTCAGTCATGGACATTTGCCTTCTTTCTACATTTTGCCTATTATGAATAATTCTATGAATATTCATGTGCAAGTCTATGTGTGGACATAGGATTTTATTTCTCTTGGATAGGATCTTAAAAGTGGAATTACTGGGATGCATAAAAATAATGTTTAACTTTATATGAAACCACTATATTATTTTCTTCATAATTTAGTTTTTGATTTATACAAACATAGTGTAAGTGCAACTATATCTTTGACTTCTTTAAATTGTGCAGTCCAGGGTCAGTTTCTTATGGCCTCTATGTCTATTTCCTCATCTATAAAATGGGGATACAAATAGGATTTATATTATGGAATAGCTGTGAGAATTAAAGGCATAATATATGAAACACCTTGGTTTCATAACAAACACATATTGATGGCGCTTAACACATGTGAGTGTTGAGTAAGTGTCAGCTGTGACTGTGGAGTATGTTCAGATGACTGGGATCCCAAGTCAAATTTCTAACAAAAACAGAAGATACAGCCATATTGGAAATATAATATAAACACATAATATAAATAATATAAAACTATTTATTATTTACTGTTTATAATTTCTACCGTAAGACAGTACTTGCAGACTCTTCCTAGGTTCTTTTAGGATTTTTCCTCCACATCTTTCCATTCCATTACCCACTTTTTATTTGATGATCTTTAGTTGTTTTCTGAAGCATTTACTTAGTTTTTATGTAAATTCATTTTATAAAGATATTAACTCTCACTCATTTTGCACTCATGTATTATATTTATGCTCCACTATTTTATGTAATTATATGTCTCAAATGTTGTAGAGCTGAGTAGCTTACTGAATCTGAGTGTTCATGTGCTGGGAATATTAGTAAGTTTTATAAAGTGAATAAGTGTTTCTAGTAAATCTAGTGGCTGCTTGAGAAGAACTCGATAAGAATCTCTAGCTTCATGTGGTAATATCTGGAGGAATTTCTACCACTTGCAAAGTTAAATAATACTTGCTTACTTAACTCCACATTCTGCAAAATATGAAGCAGAACTTGGTATATTTATTATGTAAGATAAAATACATCAATATTTGTGGCAATTTTTTAAAACATGGAAAAATAAAATATTAAGACTTAAATGTTGAATACAAATTCCACTTTTAAGATCCTATCCAAGAGAAATAAAATCCTATGTCCACACATAGACTTGCACATGAATATTCATAGCAGAATTATTCATAATAGGCAAAATGTAGAAAGAACGCAAATGTCCATGACTAATTGGACACACATGTGATTCATCCATACAATGAAATATTATTCACACAAAAAGAATAAAATGCTGCAACACGTTATGACATGGATGAAACTCGAAAATATTATGCAAAGTGGAAGAAGTCAAAAAACAAAAGATAACATACTGTATGAGTCCATGTATGTGAAATGTTCAGAAAGGGCAACTCCAAAGAGACAAAAAAAAGCTAATTAATGGTTGCCTGGAGCTAAAAATGAGGAGGAAACTGTGGGTCTAAGTGATAGAATTATAGGATAGTATTTTGCCTGCATAACTATACTTTTTTCCTATGTATTAAAACTTACAATGCGGACTTTACAAAATTGTAAAACTTACGATTTTGGTAAATAGATAAAAACTAAATAGAATTTCTGGTTTCAGTTCCACCTTGGACAGAGCTTGGAAGTCTGGACTTTTATACTTAGAGCAAGGAAAAGCTAAACAAACGAAAAAAGCAACAATTGTCCTTAAACCTATAAGATAACTGAGGTCACAAGACAAACTGCTACCCAGAAACCTCTAAAGATAGACAAATCCAGAGAGCCACAGTCAAGGTCTTCGTACCTGCAGTGGAAACAACTGAAACTATAAACTAGTAGGAACACCTAAATGGTGATTTTGATGAATTGTTGGAGTTTGAGTGACAGCATTGTATTGTGATCACAAACCTCTACCGACCTCAACTTACTCTCATGGCTTCCTCTGAAAACCAGAATAGCTCTAGATTTGTTTAGAACAGGTTGTTTATGGGTTGAAAGGAATATATTTTCATCAACTCTGAATTTCTTTTCTAACTAAGGTTGGCTTTACTTTCTACTGTACTGGGGTTGTAGAACAAAGCTGTGAGGCCGCAGCGGAAGTGGTCACTCGATGCCCTGTAGTCCTCACTTGCACAAGAAGAGCTGGGAGCGCTGGTGGGGTGGTTTACACAACATTAGGTCTAATAGAAAACGAATCTATATTCACCCCAACTGAGGACTGAAATGGAGGGGGCTAATTTGTTCCAAGTGGGGAAAAAAATACTACAGATTCCCTGCTTTAAGCTGTGCTGGTTCTTAACATTTAACTCACCATGGGCCATCCCACAGAAGCTGACCTGGGGTTGTTTTGGAATGAGACCACCAAGACAGATGCTAGTGGTAGTACTCTGGGGATCTCTTTCCCTCAGAGGTCACATTTAAATTACATTATGTTTTAATACTCATTCAAGCACCCTACAAACAGAGCTGCTGTTCAATTTGCAGTTCTTTCATTACTTGTAACATTTTGCCCTAACTGGGAGGCTCTCTCTGAGGAAGTGATTGGCAAGTTGACTGAAGCTCCTTTTCCTTGTGTTAAAAGACCAGGACCTATATACTCTTCACTGTGTTATTTAGTAGCCTATGATTTTAACGATTGTCTTAGATCCAATTATTTTGTCAGGTGTCAAATAAACTCTAATAACACTGAACATTACCCTCTTGGTGTTTGTCGGTAGGGTATTACTTAATTTAAGATCGTTTTAGCACTCCCTCTTTTAAAGCTGCAGCGGGTACTTTAACCGAGAAATGATTTTCCAAAGTATGTCCTTCCTTTCATCAAACCTTTATTATGGTGTGCTTTATTTCCAGGGGAACACATTTCTTCTAATATAATTGTGTTTTCAAGTGCATTATAACTAAGGAGCATTCTTTTCTTATTTATTACCTAGGAATCTAAAGAGAACAAGATAAAAATACCAGCTACATCAGCAGAGTAGTTATGTAAAATCTAAATATTTACATTTAAAGTAGACTCTTTAAAAATTGTTATTGATGAGTAATAGTAAACATGGTACACTGATACAATAAAATGATAAAAGTCATTTTACTACTATCACTTAAATAGAGATTAAGTAAAACAGAATGTCAAATATAAAAGTGGTCATTGAGTAACTAAAATGAAAAGAAAACAATAGTTACAGTACTGAAAAGTTATTTGGGAAAAAGTTTCTATTGAGGGGACTTACTTTTACTTAAATTGTTTTCTGATTCCAGATTTCACTGGGTCTGGCTACTTTTAGCATGTCTGCCTCACTTTTCCTCTTCTACCTTTTATGTTATTTTCTCTATTAGCTACTTCTATAAAGATTCTTCAATTAACCTCAGTTCAAAAAAGCAACTTCCTTTGAATCTCTTCTCTTCTGTCTATGGCATTATAACTCTTCTCTCCTTTATTCACTTGTAAAAGTGGCGAAACTTTACTAATCTACCAATTATGTTTCAACCTTCTGCAAACTGTCATTTTTAGCTGTTTTTGTTCCATTTTGAATTATCTTCATATGGTCAGGCCTCTTTAAATTATCCTTTGACAGGAATTCTGTCCCTGGTATGCATTCTGTTCCCGCTTACCACATGAAGTAGCTCTTCTTTTCATGGTTTCCTTGATAACATTCTGTTTTTTTCCTTACCAAACATTTCCCCATTTGTGAATTTTTTTTTATTTTATCTCTTTCTCTGATGCTTCCTTGTGCCCTGCCCTAAAGTTTGCTCTTCCTGGCCTTCTTCTCGGTATGTGGTGTTGCTGAGTGATCCTATCTGTTACCAGGGCTGTGGCTCCCATTAACGTGCTGATGAATCCAAAATCTAAATGGAACAGATAAAGGAAAGTTAGACTAATTTAAGAAGAAAAAAATGGACATTTTGGGTAATAAAAGTGAATGGATAATTTTAGAAAGGTTATGAAAGGATACTCAATACATTTGATTACAAAGTAGATTTACAGGTTCTGGCTATTAAAGAAAAAAAAATTAACCTGAGGCACTGAATGTAGAGGTTGGAGAAGAGAATGGGATTACTTAAAATTAAGATCAAAGAGTCATCACAGTTTTTAGAGCTGAAAGATGCTCCCTCTTCATGGATGGAGCAGGAAGTTCTTTATGGCTTCCATGTGGTTTGTACTAAATAATAGAAAGTGTTATCTCATGAAATTTTCTTGCTATGGAGCTTGTGAGGTAGGGAGAAGAACTAGAAAACAGTACCGGGCAATAACAAACATCAGGATTTCTGAGTCAGTTATAAAGAATGCTCTGAACACATCTCAAAGTAACAGAACGAGGTGAGTAAGCAGATGACTTAACAGTATTAAGGCAAAATGGTCCAGCAGTCATTGCTGACTCATGGGGAAGCATAAGCTGCAATATTAAAAGCCAAGCCTGAAAAACTTGCCTGAGTCAGAGGTGGGTTTTGTGGGGCAGCGTAACATGTGGGGCACGCCGCAAGCTTAAGGAGGAAGCCAGAGTTGAGTGAGGGGACCATATAGAGTATAGTGTAACTCTTCATATTTTTCTTTAAAAAAGAACTTTATTGATTAAGTAAAGTCATGCGGAATACTATGCCATGACTAACATAGCATTAAAATTCAGGCTTCTGTCTTATGGGCCATCATACCAGGCAGACTCAAAAAATTAAAAAGGGTTAAAGAAATTGAAGGGCATTCTCTGTGTTAGAAAACTGCTTTAACAATCCTTTGCTCCTACCAAATAAGCATCAACATTTATTAAATAAAATTCCTTAATTCACAGGGACAATAGTAAATTATGAAGGGTGGCTGACAAATGCTTCACTGTTCCTTCTGCTGTTCTGCAACCTAGAGCCTGTCCAGCATTGTTGGCTACTGGGACAATTTACCACTTTCAAAGTTCTTTAAATTCAGAGCTGAAGTGCTCAGGGAATCATTCATCACACTTAAAAAAAAAGGGCTTGATTTTTATTTCCAAAACTTGGAAACCTTTGGAAAAGAACAGGAACACAAACTTCCCTGGAAGTGCACAGCATCTTTGCCATGTGGGCCTCACCAGTGTAAGAAGCTACTTGGTTGCTGTTTTAAATAGATAAACACATAGCTCCTGCCCATTCAACAAATCAGGTGGATTTTTCTCCCAGTGGGATTATTCTATGGCACACCTCTCTCTCTCCTTTAGCTTGATTATGAGCAACTTAGAAATATCTACGAATGATGCAAATGAGTGAAGTTAATTAGAATACAGTATAGATAAGTGGTATATATTAAATTAGATTTTGTAATAATGTAGTCAAACTTCAGATGAAGGACCACTTTCACACACATCCCACGCATAAATGGACTCTTACCCCTATGGGCCGATCTTCCCCGCACAGGCGGACACTGGGTGGATGCTGCACAGGGCTTGGGTCTTTAAAGCAGGGGCCATGTCGATTGGGTTTTGGTAGCTATTCCTCATTTCATTTTGTTATGCTACCTGAAATTCCTATAATTATAATATTTGAGGTCAAAAAAGAACACGCTGATAAATTTGCTACATTTCTGGAAATGGTAAATGGCTATTAGGCATCTACATGTTAGTATGGATTTATTTAATCAGGCTGCTTTCCTCCTAAAATCAGCTGGCCCTTGAATATATGAATTTTTGTTTGGAGAAAGAAAATCAAATAATTTGAAAACAGAACACTTGGGTTGTTGCATACCAGGTCTGGGTGGATAACATGGTATGAGAGGAAGAATACTGAAGATAAATTTGATGATTTAAAAGAAAAGAAAAATTTTTTTAAAAAAAACATGCACCCTGTTCTTTTGTGTGGGTGCATGCATATGTATGCACACAAACACACACAAGGCTATATTCAAGATCTCAGTTCTCCCAGGAAATGGAGCTCAGGGAATATCAATAACACTGTAACAATAAGCTATTTTGTGGCTTAAACAGCATTTATAGACTAGCCAAGAATATCTTTGTGAATTTCAAATTACAGACAAAAATAATGAGCCTTTGCAATATAATTGGATTAAAAATTTTGAATTTCTAGAGAGCAATAAATAAAACCAGCATCTCTTGGATAATATTTTATATACAAATTATTTTTAGGGTTTTATACCCCTAAATGTTCTTTTTGAAGAACTGGGAAGTTTTCTTTAATCACATTAGAATTTTGTAACTCATTTAGTTTGATCTTTAATAAATTCAATTTCAGGCCTAATCGTATTAACAGAACTGATTCCTTTGTTGGCTTATATGCCACTTATTCCTTTTGATTTATTTGATTTTCTATTTCTAATAAAGCTACCTAATTATAAGCTGCCTTATCTCTTTATAGAAAATATGGTGACTAAGGGGAAAGGAAGAAGAAACAGAATGCTGGTATGAACGATGTGCTACATGTTATACACATATTATTACCTCAGCTATTCCTTCCAACAACCTATAATATAGGTCTTATTATCCACTGTCATGAATGAAGCTGGGTTCAAACAGATCTGAACTGACAGTATTAATATACAGAATATAGAACCATTTTATCGAATGAGCAACATTTTCATAGGTTATAATCAGGACATGCGTTTTGTTTCTTTCATGTTTGCATTCAAAGAAGATTCTTTGTGCCTCCTTATCACGTGATCAGGAGATTTTACAATATTCGCTCACTTGCAACTTAAGGATACTTTTAATTTCCAGGTATTACCCAGTCTAATCTTTCCTAAAGCAACTCTTCAAACATGCGTCTAATTCAAAATTTTACCCTGGCCTTGGCTAAGTTTTGAGCTGGGCATCAGGGGTTGGAAGGTAAAGCTTCTGAAGGCTTTTCCTTTCTCTCCACTTATTCTGTAGCTGGTGGCTTCAGAGTTGGGGTGGGAGAATGTGAGGGTCTGGAGAGGGATGGGGTTAGGAGGGGAAAAGTAATGACTTTTTTGCAGTGAGGATCTGGTAATTCCTATCTCCCTGTCCTCTTTGATGGCAAGCTTCCAGATACCGGCCAACGTGGGGAGATTCACTTCCGGGCTGACTTCTTAAAACTTCACCTCCACCTCCCCGACAGGGAAGCACATTCCCAACTTCCTCTTGTGAAATGCCTATTGCGCTGGGGTCCATTAATATGTTTTAAACTCTAAAGTAATCCATTTGACATGAGGGAACACAAACTTGTTTCACTAAAAAAATTAAGAGTAGCCTGCTTCCTACTGCTGCCCTCTCTACTTTGCCATTCAAATCATTTGAACCATCTTCCCTCCAGAGCTCTCCAGGTGAGAAGCGGCAGGGAACAGTCTTCTCACTAACCTTGAGGCTGGGGGTGGTAGCGAGGTTGTGGCATACTCCAACGAGGTTGATAACTCTTTACCTTAATCACCCTCTTGATGAAGCAGTTTTCTCTTTATATAGCTAGGATGTAGAGGTCCCTTGCTACACTGATTTTGCTGCCCACATAGATGAGTGTATCTCTTTTTCTTTAGAGTGTAGGAAGTATCTATCACTCATTTTCTTCAGCCTTGGGGCTTCAGCAGAAATTCAGAGGCAATAGGACAAGACCTATGTAACACCCTGTAATATTGTTTCTCAAGTTCATAATGTTTTCATTATGAACATGCTGATTCTCCAAATTTACCTTAAGTGAATCTACTCACATTCTTCAAATGTCCCACTTCAATCTAGAAGTAAAATATCACAATGTTTATGTAATATATGAAGTGAGCAGACCTTACATTACGAAACTCTTCTCTTCCTGCCGTCTCTTATGAATACCAGATACATGTTTTCTGCTACACATATAAAAATGAATTGCAGCTATACATTGTCAAAATGTCAGTATTTGCCAAACCCAAAAATATTTCTACGGAAATAATTGCAAGCAAGCATTAAGGGCTTTACAATTTAATTTTGATTTCTTTTCAACATGGGTACTAGTTAGCCAGCCAAAAATATTCTGCAAAGAACAGCTATTTGGAAAAAGGTATAGATCTTATTTTTGGCCTTAGCGCTAAATAGTCATGTGAACTTGGCAAATATGTTAATCTCTCTTCCACTCAGAGTTCTTATAATTAAAGGATCTTACTAAGTAATCTTGATAACCACAAAAGGTTAAGCATACACATAGTGCTTACATGAACCATTTCAATGAAGCCCTGAAATCCTTCTAAATGAAGCCAGGGCCGTTGAAGCTGCTGACTACAAAATAAACCCTGACTGATAATATGTCTGGACAAGCCATTATCCAGGATGGGTTGCTTTGATTTCAGTAAAGTGAAGTGCTAATCTAAGCAGTTAGTTCTTCAGAGTTTCCAGAGACTTAAAGACACTTACAGAGCATGTTATTTTTTAAACTCACAATGTAGTATGTGTGCTCACAAATTAATAAATAATATTCTGATATTTTTACAAGTAATAAACTAGTATTTATAAATGCATATGTTTTCAAAACGTGAATGAATATTCATTGGCTCCAGGATAAAAATAAAACTCCTTGGCATAAATTATTAGGACTCCTTATAACCAGGCTTCTGCTAATCTCTTCAGTCTCACCTCTTGCCTTGCCCTGACTCAATATCTATCTTGGCAACACTCAGCTACTGGTTCTTCCTCGGAAACACCAGGATGTTTTAAGCCTCCATAGTGCGTCACAGGCTACTCCCACAGTCTCCTGTTCTAGCTATCTACTGATGTATAATAAATTATGCCAAATTTTAGGGGTGGTCCTGGAGTTGGTGGGGCTTAGCTGCGTGGCCCCTATAGAGGGAAACCTGTCATGTGGATACAATTAGATGGTGGCTGGAACTAGAATTTTCTGAGACTTGCTAACCCACATGTCGGCTCCTAGGCTTGAAAGACTCAAACAACTGGAATCTTCAGATGGCAGCTTCGGGAGACCCAGGTTTCTTACAGGACAGCTTGGGCCTTCAAAGATGTATGTACGAATAGAAAAGGGGAGTCGGGTGGGAGCTATATCATCCTTTATGACGAATCTTGAAAGTCATACACTTTTTCTTCTGTTGTGTTCTCCTAATTAGAAGTAGTGACAACCCATGTTCAAGAACCAGGGGATTAGACTTCATTTTCTAATGGAGGGATTGTCAAAGAATGTGTGGACATGATTTTAGGTCACCATATGTACATGGCAAAGAGCTGTTATCTCTTTCAGTGAACAGCTCAATAACCACCTTCACTATGAAGCCTTTGGACAATGTTCATGTTTCACTTTAATTTTTTTCCTTTCTCAAATTGACCATTTGCTCCATTGTACCTCTGCCTTTCCTTGTACCTGCTTCTTTTATTATATGTATGCTCTCTTTTTTTGTATCTATATTAGTTTATGTTTATCTAATCTATTAAAAACACACTTCTTTTCTTCTTAATTTTTGTATTGTTGTTCAAGTACAGTTTGTCCATTTCCCCCCACCCTGGACCCAACCCCCCTTGACTTTGTCCATGAGTCCTCCATATATGTTCCTTGACCACTCTACCCCGTTTTCCCCCCATCTTCCCCTTCCCCTCTCCTCTGTTCAATGTCAGTTTGTTCTTCACTTCAATGCCTCCAGTTACATTTAACTTGCTTGTTTGTTTTGTTGATTAGTCTCCACTTACAGGTGAGATCATATGGTATTTGTCTTTCACTGCCTGGCTTATTTCACTTAGCATAATTCTCTCTAGATCCATCCATGCTGTTGCAAAGGGTAGGAGCTCCTTCTTCCTTTCTGCTGCATAGTATTCCATTGTGTAAATCTACTACAGTGTTTTTTTATCCACTCATTTACTGATGGACACCTAGGTCGCTTCCAACACTTGGCTATTGTAAATTGTGCTGCTATGAACATTGTGGTGCATAGGTTCTTTTGAACTGGTGTTTCTAGACTCTTAGGGTATAACCCCAGCAGTGGAATCACTGGGTCAAAAGGCAGTTCCATTTTTAGTTTTCTGAGGTGATTCCATACGATTTTCCACATTGGTTGCACCAGTCTGCATTCCTACCAATAGTGTACTAGAGTTCCCTTTTCTCCACAATCTTACCAGCACTTGTAGTTTCTTGATTTGGTTATGATGACTATTCCATCTGTACCTAACTGTGGTTTTAATTTGCATCTCTCTGATGGTTAGTGATGCTGAGCATCCTTTCATATATCTCTGGGCCTTGTGTATGTCCTCCTTGGAGAAGTTTCAGTTCAAGTCGTTTGCCCATTCTTTAATTGGATTATTTACCTTCCTAGAGTGGAGTCATGGGTGTTCTTTATATATTTTGGAGATCAAATCCTTGTCTGATGTATCATTGGCAAATATATTTTCCCATACAGTTGGTTCCTTTTTCATTTTGCTGATGTTTTCTTTAGCCATGCAGAAGCTTCTTATTTTGTTGAAGTCCCATTTGTTTATTATTTCCTTTATTTCCCTTGTTCTAGGAGACATAACGGTGAAAATATTGCTGCATGGGGTATCTGAGATTTTCATGCCTATGCTCTCCTCTAGGACTTTTATAGTTTTGCAACTTCTATTTAAGTCTTTTATCCATCTTGAGTTTATCTTTGTATGTGGTGTAAGTTGGTGGCCAAATTTCATTTTTTTGTATGTATCTGTCCAGATGTCCCAACACCATTTGTTGTAAGGGCTATTTTTACTCCATTTTATGTTTTTGCCCCCTTTGTCTAATATTAATTGACCATAGAAACATGGGTTTATTTCTGAGTTCTCTATTCTGTTCCATTGATCTATGTGTTTGTTCTTATGCCAGTAGCAGACTGTTTTGATTACAGTAGCCTTGTAGTATAATTTAATATTGGGTATTGTGATCTCTCGAACGTTGTTCTTCTTTCTCAAAATTGCTGCAGCTATTCAGGGTTGCTTATGGTTCCAAACAAATTTTTGAATTCTTTGTTCTATATCTATGAAATATGTCATTGGTATTTTAATGGCCATTGCATTGAATCTATATATTACTTTGGGTAGTATGGATATTTTAATGATGTTCATTCTTCCAATCCATGAACACAGTTTATGCTTCCATTTATTTGTATCTTCCTTAATTTATTTCTTCAGTGTTGTGTAGTTTTCTGAGTATAGGTCCTTTACATCCTTGGTAAGGCTTATTCCTAAGTACTTTATTTTTTTTTCTTGTTGATATAATGAATGGAATCTTTTTCCTGATTTCTGATTCTGATATTTCATTGTTGGTGTAGAAAAATGCCTTCAATTTCTGAATATTGATTTTGTATCCTGCTGTTTTGCCAAATTCACTTATTAGGTTGCATAGTTTTTTCATGGAGTCTATGGGGTTTTTTATGTACACAATCATATCATCTGCAAACAATGACAGTTTTACTTCCTCCTTTCCTATTTGGATGTCTTTTATTTCTTTTTCTTGTCTGATTGCTGTGGCTAGGACCTCCGATATTATGTTGAATAGAAGTGGTGAAAGCAGACACCATTATCTTTTTCCTGATTTTAGTGGGAAAGTTTTAGTTTTTGCCCATTGAATATGATGTTCACTGTAGGCTTCTTGTATATGACCTTTATTATGTTGAGGTATGCTCACTTTATTCGCACTTTGCTGAGTGTTTTTTTCATAAATGGGTGCTGTACTTTGTCAAATGCTTTTTATACATCTATTGATATGCTCATATGATTTTTGTCTTTCCTTTTATTTATGTGATGTATTACATTTATTGATTTGTGAATATTGTACCATCCTTGCATCCCTGGGATTAATCCCACTTGATTATTTTACTGTGTTGCTGGATGTAGTTTGCCAATATTTAGTTGAGGATTTTGGTATCTATGTTCATCAGCAATATTGGGCTGTAGTTTTCTTTCTTTGTTAGGTCGTTATCTGGTTTTGGCATTAGGATGATGCTGGCTTCATAAAAAGTGTTTGGTGTCTTCCTCCTTTTTGGATTTTTTGGAATGGCCTGAGAAGGAGAGAGGTTATCTCTTCTTTAAATATTTTCTAGAATCCTCCTGGCAAACCATCCAGTCAGGGGTTTTTATGTGCCAGGAGTTTTTTTATTATTACTTTGATTTCCCCAGCTGTTATCAGTCAGCTCAGACTTTATGCTTCTTCTTCATTCTGCTTTGGAAGTATATATTTTTCCAGGAATTTGTCCATTTCACCCAGGTTTTCAAATTTCTTGGCATATAGTTCTTTGTAGTAATTTCTTACAGTCCTTTGTATTTCTGTGGTATCACTTGTGATCTCTCCTCTTTCATTTCTGGTTTTATTTATTTGGGTTCTCTCTCTTTTTTTCTTGATGAGTCTGCTTAAAGGCTTGTTGATTTTGTTTAGCTTGTCAAAGAACCAGCTCCTGGATTTATTGATCCTTTGAATTGTTCTCCTAGTCTCTATGTCATTTAATTCTGATATGTTCTTGGTTATTTCCTTCCTTCTAATTGCTCTGGGCTTTGTTTGTTGTTGTTCCTCCAGTTTTTATAGATGTTGTATTAGGTTGTTTATTTGAAATGCGTCTCTTTTTCTGGTAGGCCTGTATCATTATCAGTTTCCTTCTCAGAACTGCCTTTGTTTTACCCCATAGGTTTTGGACTGTTGTGTGTTCATTTTTATTTGTTTCCAGGAACTTTTTTATTTCTTGCTTGATCTCAATATTAACCCATTCATTGTTTAATAGCATGCTATTCAGTCTCCATGAGTGTGAGTATTTTTGAGTTTTTTCCTTGAAGTTGGTTTCTATTTTTAGACCCTTACAGTCTGAGAAAATACTTGATATGATTTCAATTTTCTTGAATTTCCTGAGGTTTGTTTTGTGTCCTATCATGAAGTCTATCTTTGAAAATGTTCCACGTGCATTTGAAAAGAATGTGTATTTTGCTTCTTTGGTATGAAAGGTTCTATATATATCAGTTAAGTCCATTTGATCTAGGGCATTGTTCAATGCTACAATATCCTTGTTGATATTTTATTTAGAAGATCTATCCATTTTTGACAGTGGGGTGTTAAAAATCCCCTACTATAACTGTGTTGCTGTCTATATCTTTCTTGAAGTCCTCCAAGATTTTCCTTATATATTTGGGTACACCTATGTTGGGTGCATATATATTTACAATGTTTATGGCTTGGTGGATTTTTCCTTCGAGTACTATGTAGTGTCCTTCAGTATCTCTTTTTATGACTTTTGTTTTGAAGTCTATTTTGGTTGATATAAGTAGTGTTACCTCAGCTTTTTTTATTGTCCATTTGCTTGGAATATTTTTTTCTAACCCTTCACTTTCAGTCTGTGTAGATCTTTTTTTCTGAAGTGGGTCTCCTGTAGGCAGCATATATTCGGGTTATGTTTTCTTATCCATTCATCTACCCTATGTCTTTTGATTGGAGCATTTAATCCATTAACATTTAAGGTTATTATTGATAGGTACTTATTTATTTTTTCCTCTTTGTACCTGTGTTCCTCTCTCTCTCTTTTTCTTCCTCTTCTTATAGCATTCCCTTTAGCATCTCTTGCAGTGCTGGTTTGGTAGACGTGTATTCTTTCAGTCTTCTTTTGTCTAGGAAACTCCTTATTTCTCCTTCCATTTTAATTGAGAACCTTGCTGGGTAAAGTAGTCTTGGTTGTAGGCCTTTGCTTTTCAGTACTCAGAATATTTCTTGCCATTCCCTTCTGATTTGTAATGTTTCTATGAAGAAATCAGCTGCTAGCCTTATCTTTGCATCTTTGTATGTTACTTCTTGTTTTTCCCTTGATGCTTCTAAGATTCTCTCTTTGTCCTTAAAACTTTACATTTTAATTATGATGTGTTTTGGAGTAGGCCTATTTGGGGTCCCCTTGATTGCGACTCTCTGTGCTTCCTGAACTTGTGTGGTATTTTCTCTCTCCAGGCTCTAGAAGTTTTATATCATGATTTTTTGAAATAGGGTTTCTATCCCTTGCTCCTTTTCTTCTCCTTCTGGTATTCCCACAATTCAAATGTTGCTGCATTCCATGTTGCCTTGCATTTCCCTTAAGGTATCTTCATATTTTTTGTCTTTTTGTGCAGCTGCTCTACCTGGGTATTTCTTTCTACCTTAGTATTTCTTTCTACCTTATCTTCCAGCTCACTAATTCAGTCCCCTGCTTCATCCAGATTGCTTGTAATTCCTTCTAGTGTATTTTTTTTTATTTCAGAAATTGTATTCTTCATTTCTTCCTGGTTCTTGTTTAAGTTGTCTATTTCCTTCTTCATACTGTTGTAGTTCTCATTCAGTTCCTTGTAGTTGTCTGTGAGTTCTTTGAACATCCTTATCACCATTCTTTTGAATTCTATATCTGATCGTTTGCTTGCCTCTGTTTCATTCAGCTCTTTTAGTGGGGAGTCTTCTATTCCTTTTGATTGCTAGTTCTTTCCTTGTCTCTCCATTTTCAGGGACTCTTTTTGTTTGGTTCTGTGATTCCCAATGCTCTCTTTTGGCTGCTATCTTTGTACTGTGAACTTCTGTGGTAGGAGGTCTGTGGGACTCAGTGCTGTGGTCTCTTTGATCTCGTTGTCTGGATGCTCTTCCATTTGTTTGATGCCTCTTGCAATTGGGCTTTTCCCTTTGGTGGCTTCTATGTTGGTGGGTTCTTTCCTCCTGCAGACTTACTGGTATTCACAACTTTCACCTCATCTTGTATGTGATCAAGGGCAGGGCAAAGGCAAAATGGAGTAAAACAGTTGGCGAGTGTTCTGTAGGAATTAAAGTACTAACAAGTAGGGAACAGATAAGAGATCCTTGGAGAAGTACTACAATAAGCATGATAATTCACCCAAGTAGTCACTCTTTATAAAAGGTGAAAAAGAGATAAGGCTCTTATTGGATGGATGGGGGTGGAGACTGTGAATGGATTCCAGAAAGCTGAACACCTATGTGGGGTTAGGTGATGAGATATAGTGAGAGTAAGTGATAGAAACTTGGGGTAGTGTGGGAGAAAATTAAGTTAACAACAACAGTAAGAAAGCTCAGAAAGATAGCAAAATAGGTCAAAGCCCAGGTAGGGATTTGGAACAACAGCAATAAGACAAGCAATATTTAATCTGAATAAAAAGAATAAAAATTAAAAGACCAAGAGTAGTTAAAAACACATTTCTTAAAGGCAGGTAATGCTTTCTATATCCTCTTCTTTAGCCCTATTATTTTCCCAGTGCCTGAAAAAAGGGATGCCCTTTAATTGAAAAGCTAAGGAATTGAAAAGAATATTGAATTCAGAAATATGAGGATATAGATGAAGCTTATTGATACCAGGAAATTAATTAATTACAAAATAGATTTATTTTTCTAAATGATGTTAAATTATTTTTTCCAGTGCTAAAAATGTTTGACTTTGGGCATTTAAAAAATTCCAGTTTGCTTACAACTTTGTCCATATTGAACAATAGGTGACTGGAAATCCCAAACTTCCTTTTTCTTTGCTAAAATTATGACCTTTGAAAGCAACGTGTCAGATTAAGAGCTCATGCTTTTTGTTTTGAGACCCTGAAAAAATATTAGAGAATAATGTAGAATATATTCATCTCCTTTCTCTCAGAACTTTAGTCTATGTTAATCTTGTAGATTTTCCATATGGATTACTGTGAGAGCCATTAAAGGTCCATAAAAGCCCAATACAATAATGGAAGAAGGAACTTCTCCAAAATGAATTTAAGATGTGATGGATTTGCAAAATGTAATGGTTAACTTCCTGGCAATTGTGTAATGAATGATAAGCAGAAATTAAGCAATGCACTTCTATTTGCTTTAGATTTATATGTTTGCCTTTTGGATACATGCTGGCCACTTAAATTGACAGCATTAATCTTTGGCATCTTCATTTCATTTCCTATATAAAAGCTAGTTTAAAAAGATGTCACAGCTCTCACCCAAATTTGTGGAAGCAGGGTTATTTATATTTAATTTTCCCAAGAGCCAGACTTTTTACTTCCTATGCATTTCTATATCAATATTAGCACTTCAAATTTTGAGAAATTTTTAGAGTTAAATAGTTTACTGGCATATTTTGGCAACCCAAGATCTCTGCCACTGGCAATTGTGATTGCATGGGGAATGGGTAATTATTCTGTAATAGTAGAAGAATAGTAGGGGTCACATTTGGCTCAGAGTCATGGGCAGCGCTTTCATTAAATATCACCCCGCAGTCATTACTCATTGCACACTTTAGCAAGACAGTTGATGAGGAAGGACGATACAATAGGCACATTGCCATCAAGAGGCAGAGCACGCAGAGGCTCAAGAATGTAATTTGGTTCAACTAGTACTTGGAGACACTTACTGTCACGTATGTCACCCTACCACTAAAGAGTTTAGGGGATAAAAATTATTGTTTAGGGAAAATGTGTGGTTGTCTGATGGCACACACTTCAAAGTCCGTTAAAATAAAAGCTAGGACAAGAGATGCCACCCATTCTACTGTGCCTTTAGTGAATTTCAGGACATTGAGTCCACAATTTAATAATGTTTCCTTAGGCAATATATGTAGTAGTGTCATTCATGCAAGTGATATGAAGTGAGACATGATGCCCAATCATTGTACATAAAGCTTAAATATACAGGGAAGTAGGAACAGGGCTCTTTACCATTTAACATAGCATGAAGAAACTTTTGCACTGATCCCATCATTGTTGTTTTATATAATTTCACTTTTTACAGACCAGAAATAGCCGTAGCTATGATTACTCATTAATTTTAAGATGTTTTAACTCTAATCCTTTGCTTTGTTATTTTTCATGTGTTCATAAAGTGAAAACCAATACCAAAAATCCCAACAATTCAGGTGTACGTGATGTTTCATGTCAGCACACATGGATGGCTTGAGAAGATTTAACCCTTTCATAATTTCTCTCAGCCACACTTCTCTCCTTAAGATTTCCCCAAAGAAAACATACTCTCCAATAAATAGTGAGCATGCATGTCCACACATCCACCAGATAAGTTTCGGAACCTCTCATTCTAATCAAATGACTCCACATAATTCTGAAGTTGTCACTGCTATATTATTTTCATTGGAACACCTAGCTCTCATAAAAACATATTACCTCTTCAGGTAGATACTTTCAGAGGATGAGAAAAATATTTAGTCTAAATATATAGTATTCATAATAATATGTTATTTAAATGATGACAAAGTTAAATTTAGAATTCTGTTAGCCCCTAAGAGGTCTGAGATTAAAACTATTGAAATAGGATAATAGGATGTATAAGGTCATTTGTATATAATAATAATACATTCTTGAAGTAATTTTGGTGGATTTTAAAAACTTATTTGGGGGAAATTCTCTCTTTCTTCAGGTTTCATGTTTTTATCAGTTTCTTACTTGGATGTAGAGTTAGACTGATCAGTGTTGGTGTATGTTTCTGGCCAATAGAGGCTTTCTCTCACTTGCTCATGATGAGATAAGAAAAAAAAGAATAGGAAACAAGGCAAAAGATTTAGATTTATTTCAAAAGAGAGTTTGGAAAGTGATAGCAAACAGACTCTTCCTTTCTCTTTGCCTTATCTAGGATTGTCTGTCATAGTTTCCCTTTCCTACCTATTGTTTTTAATTTGACTTTTGCTTTCCAGATGATCTTAGTGGCTCTATGCAATGCCTTTTATTTTCTCATTTAAAAAAAATAGTGAGTATATTATACAGTGCATAAAATATAACATATCTTTAAAAATAATAATATGTATCCTGATGCATTATCTATATCCAGAGCTGAATTACATTTGGCCCCACTCCTCAAAAATTTACAATTTTAGTTGGAAAGTAATTAAGTATAATTAAATGTTATAGATCTTTTAAAAGACAGATGAATAAATATAAAGAGTAGACACCAAAAATGAAGCTTGGCCAGTTGTATTCTATTGGGTAGAGGAAGGAAAGGACAGGGTTGGCTTCAGAGATGAAATTACAGGTTAGTCTTAACAGGCCAATGGGCCACTGCCTGGCGGACAACAAGGTGGTCCCAGATCCCATCAGAGAAGCTGCAAACCACTGAGCTGTGAATAATCTTGGCAGATTGTAACAATCACCAGCAAGATTGCAGGATGTAGAGCTGGAGAGGGCCTGAGTACCTTACATGTTCTCTGGAATCTCAGTTCTGAAGCTTGAGTAGGATGAGCCTGGTTGCCAAGTGACCTGACACAGGTTGTTTGGGTTAGTCCAGAAGAAGATTCAAGTGCAGATCAGGAAACATGAAAACTTTTTGAAAACTGGAGGACTGTTTTAAAACATCCATTTGAAAGAGGTATAATTTTCAAGAATCATTGATTAATTGGATGTAGATCACAATGAAAGGAGGATATAAGAACCAGCTCCAAGTTTTTGTTCTAAGAGATATCACTTAGGCTGAAGGTGATACCACCAGGTAAAATAAAAAATTTAGTAAATCTGATCCTAGGCACAAATTTGCACATAAAAGACTTTATGATTGGTTCTATTTCTCATCTCAGCCCTAGTTCTCAAACAGGAAAAGACAAGAGCAAGAAGAAAAATAACAAGGGGAAGGAATATGGAACCAGAAGTCATTGGGAAGTGAGTACCTTGTGGTCATTTGAGACCTTTCCAGTCAATGTATGGTCATGTATAATCAATATATGTTTCACTAGCTTTATCTTTGTGTTTATTATAATTTTATAGCATGGATTTTAAATTAATATTACAATAATATGACCTTGACTTTTATCTGATGCAATTCTTTTGGATACCCACACCTACGTAGAACATTTTGGTGGAGTTCCACTGTACTGTATAGAAGGGGGAGAAGGTCAAAGATGTTAAATTGAGTTTTGATATTGAGTTTATGGTGCTTATTATGCATGAACACAGAACTCATTAAATAGGTATATGCACACATATATTTGAATATAAAAACTGTTCGAGATGAAAATACAGATATGGTTGCAATCAATATATACTAGTACTTGAAATTAATATTATATTTCTTGTGGAAAATGGATACCATAATTGTAGGCAGGAGAAGAGAAACCTACACAGAAGACAGAAAAAATGATCATGATCAAAAATAGTTCAGGTGATCAAATGAATACAGAATAATGGAAACTGAAAGAATAGAGAGTTGTTTTGAAAAGAAAGAAATGAGGTAGTCACATAAGATTGAAAATTCCCTCTCTATTTGATAATGAGGAACCAATTTGTGCCCTTCATTAGAGCAATTTTGGTAGCATTCTGGGGGTGGAGGGCCGACTGTAGTGAGATGAAAAACGAATAAAGCTAACAGAGCAACACGGATGTATTTTTTTCAAAATGTTTGAATGAGAAGGAGAGGATAGAATTTGGAGGTATTTATTCCAGTAGACAGGACCAGGAGGCTTTATGATGGAGGAAACGTGAGCCCGTGCTGCCAGTCGCCAGAGAGAGATCTAAGCCTCAGGGAAGAGAAAAAGGGTTGGCTATGGAATGAATCGCTTGGATATCAATGAGAACTAGGTCAAGCGCTAGGATGACTGAGTTTGAGAAGGAGAGCAACCACCTTTTTTATTATGTTAACCAAGAGAAAATTAGGACAAATTTGTGTGTCAGAAGTAATCAAAAGTAGATCTGAAGGAATCAGAAATAAAATGTGAACTTGGCCGGCCTTTATTCTTTCAAGGAGATAGAAGGGGAGGGCTGATGACAAACCATCAGAAGTGGCTCTTGAATGGAAACTAACAAAGATTCAAGACTAGTTAATGTGTGTTAGTGAGAAAGCTACCAAAATATACCAAAATGCATTCTCTTAATTTTATAAACACACTCTATTGTCTTGATTACTAGAGAGAAGTAGTCAGAAAAAAACGATGTAAAAGAAGGAGCAGTAGACGGAGAGAGTCTGGAGACGGGCTTCCGATGTCAGTCTTGCCGTGTTTCCAGCTTCATTATGTTAGACACGCCAATTTAACAGGTTTCTCATCGGAAAAAGGAGAATTAAACTAAATGACCTTCAAGTGTCCTCCCTGATACAAGCCTAACTTTTCCATTTTAATTCTGATAAAGGCAACTAAAAAATATGAAGGAATGTTTAAGCCACACCATTTAATATATATACTCAAAACTTGTTGAGGAAACCTGGTGGTAGAAGACTTCAACGATCACTTCAGGTTGGAAATATAGTTTTTTAATTTATTTCAAAAATATGTATGGCATTTCTACTTTGAGTCAAACACTGTGTTAGGTTTTGTGTGAATAAAAATATATATTCGATGGCTTTGAGTCCTTGAGGCAGCTTAGAAACTAGTGAAAGAGTAGAATGTATCTCTTTCAAATGTTGAAACTATAAAACCAAAGACATGAAGAGAAAATAAACATTCCAGAACTAAGCATAACGACATAGATAGTCTTTGTTCCCAGGCTGTTTGTTAATTGCCATAGACATTTGCTGTTAATTGGCCAGGACATTTTCCAGTTCAGTTCACGTGATGTGCTGCTAGTTCCCTCTTGTCTACTAAATCTGTTGCCACCATAGCCTGGAGAGATTCTAAAAGTACCACAGAAGACTACAGAAATGTTATCTCCCTGCAGAGGGAATTGGTTTGGGCATGAACTCATGAGCAGTTTAATGTCATTCAGCTGATGTCGTGTGTTATCCTTGAGCTAAGTAAACTCTGCCATCAAAATCAGGGTTTCAGCTTGGGGCCTGGGGATTGGGGAGTGACAAGGAATAGTATTCTATTAAACTTGGCATGAATTCCTCCTCTGCATATCTGCAAACCAAATGAATTTCCTCCCTGCCTCTTTTCTTCCCTCTCTTCTTTCCTGAATTTTTCTTCCTCTCTCTTTCTTTCTTGCTTCATTATTTGCTCATGTCATCTTCTCCAAATACACCTATGGCTCCCAGGACCTTACTCTATTCTATTTGAACTGTTCAAAAGAAGAAAAGTCACTTTTGGGGGGAAAGTGTCTATGTGCTGTCACCCATTTTTACTATTCAGGCTACAGACAACAGGACAGGATAAGTGCTAAGGTCTTGGAAAAGCTATACTACTCCTGTGTATAGGGTACACAGGAGTAAGGAGTGCTAGGTATAAGATTGGAAAGGTATACAGGAGTTAGAGCTAGAGATGAGTAGCAAAGGTATTACTCCAAAGGCAATGAGAGCCACGGAAGATGTTCAAAGATGGGAAAGAAACAATCATACCTATATTTTATGATGTACATGATTAATCATATTTCATAGTGCATAAACAAGGTTTGGGTATTGCACATAGAGAGTTCTGGACTTTGCCCTCAACATCTGGGAGGTAATCTATGCCAAACCTGATAGGAGTATCTTTGCTCGGGGTAGGCAATGGCCTTACCAAATCTTAGCATGGAGCCAGCCACACCTCAATATTTTAGAGTAGAGATCAGTTATGCCAGAGGGAGCAACCATGCAATTTAGGGTGGGGTCGTGGGTATCAATAAACTTGGAAACTGGGATCAACCATGCAGACAATCAGTCAATCCTCTGTAATGCAGCGCCAATAAAACTCGGAATTCTAATGTTTGGGTGAGTTTCCCTGGTTGGCAATACTGTATGAGTATCGTCACATGTTTATACTGGGAAAGTAATGCATCCTGAGTCCACAGATGGCAGACCAAAGAAGCTCACATTGGGAGCTGTCCTGGACTCTGCTCTATGCATCTCTTCTACTGTCTGGTTTTAATCTCTACCCTTTCCCTGTAATAGATTTTAACCATTAGTATAATAGATTTTGGTGAGTTTTATGAACCTTTTAGTGAATTATTGAAACTACAGGTGGTTTTGGGAACCTCTCTCCCCAAACTTGCAATTGGTGTCAGAATTGAGGGCAGTCTTGGGACTACACTTTCTATCTTTGAAGTTGGTTGAAACTTCTTACACATAGTAAAAGTACAAGCTTTGGAGTCAGACCTGGGTATAAATCCTAGCTCAGTTACTTTGCTTGGTTACTTTAATCTCAAAGTTTTACTTTCTTTATCAGAAACAGATGCCTTTGGCGCTCTGTTACCTCGCTTGGCTTACCTTGGATTTAGATGCAGCTGTGCTTCATAATTCCATGTGAGTTCAGACTCACCTCACTGTGGTAACAGTGTGTGTTGTATATCTCAAATGTGTGCCACTTATCTTTTCTCTTTCTGACCCTGGGCGGGGGAAGTCTCTCAGTCAATGCAAATATGGCCCAGGGCCAGTCCTTGCCAAGGGAAATGGTAGCTGTAGTAAATACCCTAAGCTCTCACTTTTTGGATAGCCATCTATTGTAGGCATTCTGTTTATTTCTCAGATATTCCAGCTCCTGTTGCTGATAGCAGCAGCCATGATAATGTACCTTACATTGGCTTTTTTTCTCATTCCTTTTTGTCTGCTTTCTACCTAAGACTTTTGTCATGCACTATTTTAGAAGTTAGAGGCACTTTCACTGTCTTACTATAACGATTGAGATAACATATTTACTTGAAAGAGATTTAATGCTTAGTATATGAAGGCTGCTATTAGGAAAAGACATAAATTAAGATAGTGTTTATAGAGCTGGAAGAAGGGGATTCATTTGAGAGATTATGGGGGATCGTCTGAGACATTTTTAAGGTGCAGGACAGCAATAACCTCTGGTGAGATTTGCTAAGGGGTAGTGAAGAGTACAAGATAACTCTCAAATTTCTGACCTTGCCATTCTTTGAGAAAGAGACTGTGAACAACAGGTACATTTAGTGGTGAAAAGTGCTGAATTTAATATTTGATATGTAAAGCTCGATACTCTTATGGATAGACAATTGTGACTGTTCATAAATATTCTTTCTATGTATCTAGAGCTAAAAAGACAAATCGTCTAAAAACAAGTCACCACTGGTTCTGAATAACCTTTGACATCATCAGGGAGATGTATAGATAGAACAGGGGTTATAAACTAGATCTGTTAGACACACACAATGGCTCTTGTTTGGTCTGCAGAGTGCTTCCCCAGATGGAGATTTATCATATTAAAAGTCCCCAGACTCTATTATTCTCAAAATGAATATTGTCCTATTTTTATCCACAATGGTAATTTTAGGATATGTAAAGTGTGGTGGTCATGAAAATGCTGCTCTCAGATCTTTAACTGGGGAGAATATAATTCACAAACGGTCCCAACTGCAGCACTATGAAATCCAAGACCATAATCAAGACAACACAGCCCTGGTCTCTTGCTGCAGGTCCAGGAGTGGGAACCAGGACCCCATGGCTGGGAGCAAAGGCTGAGGGTTGTTTTTAGAAAATGGCAGACAAGCTAGACATGGGGGGTATAGACAGGCTGGATAAGGCCAAGCTAAAGAAGACAGAGACTCAGGAGAAGAACACCCTGCCAACCGAAGAGACCATTAAGCAGGGGAAGTGGAATCAAATTTCCTAAGAACTTGGAGCATCTTCATCCCCACCATCTTTGAGACCTCAGTCGTGGTGTGGAGAAAAAGTCGCCTGCAAGTTAGACACCTGTGACAAATAGCCTTGTGAACCTGGGCTCTCTGTACCCATGCCATCAGCCTCTGAGGACACCCTTCCCTGAGTCACACTGCCAAATTCTCTGGTTTACCCTGGGATGATGTAGAAAATTATTGTTATGATGAATGAAAATAAAATACAACTCGTGGACAAAAGAAAGTAAAACAAAACAAACAAAAATAACAACGCAGCACATTCTGGTGGCTGTTCCCAGCCCATGACTAAGTTCACAGGGATACTAATAACAGGCTTACTGCTCACAAATATGGGACTTTTTTGATGGACAACTTTGGTTTGAGCAGTACTCATCAATATTTAGAAGGGCCTCTAGTGTAAGACTCTTCTACCGACCTTTGTTCCTTCTCTGTCTCTCCTATGAGAATCAGACTTACATTGCAGTCCTCTGGCTCTTCCAAGCTCCTGTAGCTTTCTCCTCACTTTCCCTCATAGGCTCTCCTTATAAATCTTTTTCACATTTAGTTCCATTGTACTGTCTGTTTCTTGCAGGACCTGGACTGTCACACAAAAGAAGCCCCAGGCACCTGACACTGTCTCTTGCTCAGATCTTTGTTTTCCTAGAAAGCATTTTCATGATAAACCCCAAATTATTCAGAAATTCACCATCCAAATTGATGGGTTCCAAAGTAGAATTTCCTTCCATTTTTCAGTTAATACCATTTTCTGACCCTTTACACTTCTCATACTCCCCTTTCTTTAGTTCTAATTCTCCCCACTGCCAAAGAAAGCAAAGAACTCTGTCATAGTTTTAAGCTGTAAAACTTGGCCTGCATGGCTCTTTGAGAGGAACACGGCAAACCACTGGACGATGGTGAACTATGCACATAGGACCAAAGCTTATTATTTGAAGTGCACATATCTCTGTGCATGTGTATAAAAGGATTTGTTGGTATACCGAAATGGCAGCAATGAAGAAAAATTAATTTGATATGGTTGAGGGGTTAGGTTCTTGGCTCCAGTCCATGCTCTGCTAATAGCATATGGCCCCTAATAATTCCAGTTGGAGTTTTTCCCTTCATTCTTTTACATCCTGGGTTCCTTTTTCTTGTCCTCTTCATGGATCTCACTTTTAAATCTTTCACTCCCTGTCACACACTACATCTGCTACCCTCAAATGGATTCTCCTCTGAAGCATGTAAGCACTTTTTAATCATCTTCCAACCAAATAAACAAACAAACAAAACTCAAAACACCATACTTTCTCTACCTACCTCACAACAAAAGTATGGACGGCCATGAAGCTGACTTGACGGTAAACTCCATGCAAGCCGGGACGATATCTCCCTTAATCTGTGTTGTACCCCTGGCCTCTTGCCTACTACTCAGATCATGCCAGAAGACAAACAATTATTGTATGGGTGAATTGAAATCGGTGTTCAATACAAATATAAAGGCACATATCAATTCACGTTTATCATTTTTAGAGTAAACTTACTGACCTATAGAACACATTCAGAAAAGTGCACACATTGTAGCGCAGCTCGATGACATTTCACAGGGTAACCACATTTGCGTAGCCAGGAGAGCGATCAAGGAATGGAATATGGCTGACACCCAGCACCCATGAGTTCCAGTCGCTACGAACCTCCATACACCAAGCTCTTGTACTCAGTTTAACTGACTCAACTTTTTTGGGGGAATTTTACCCAGATTATTTTGTGCAGCTAAATCATTCTCATGGCTCTGAAATAATCTATTGTATGAATATACTAAAATTCATTTATTAGTTCTACTGTTGATAGACATTAGGGTTATTTCCAGTTTTGGGCTACTATGAATAGTGTTTTACTGAACATTTTTAAAAGTGATCTATGGTGTATTATATTGAGGAGTAAAATTACTAGGTCATGTAGTTGATTTTTTAAAGCAACACATTAAACTGTCTCCTGTAAATATTCCTAAAACATCTAATTAGGAATAGAAAGCCTCTCAAGTAAAAAGAATTTTATTGAAAAGTACACAGGTTCCACAGAATTCAAAAATATAGGAAACTATCAAAAGCAAACATATGAATTCATAAAGCATAGCATTTGGATTTAAACAGTCCTATATTTTAATTGACCCAGAAGCATTTTAAATTTTATAACTGAGAAGGATGCTCATGAAGAGGCCACTAACCCATCAAGAACAAATTAAATTGTCAAGGTTGTGTAATATATTTTAGAAAAATTTTATTAAAAAATTAAAATGTAATTTGGATTTTAATAAGAAAAATATTTACCATGTGGGAATATCTCCTACCCTAATCTTGTTTTATTAAGGAATGTAAATAGCTACTATTTTATTGAAAAGAGAAAATGCCCTTTTTATATAATGAGGAGAAATATAATGGGAAACACTTAAATTTACTTTTAGTATATTTCAATTTTACATTTTTATATACTTTAAATAAACATTTTATAATGATTTACACATCATAACATTTCAATAAATATATTTCTATATTTATGAATTATATAATTATCTTACATATAATAGGCATGTAATGAAGTACAACTAGAAGGACTTTTATTAAAACGTGGTGATTAAATGTCTATATAGTGCATATAATATGTATTATGTAAATTTTAGCTCCATCTTCCTACATTATTAAAAATTCCTTTGACCACACAGTTCCTCACAGGTGATAAATTTGTGCTATAGTTTTATTCTGATTTTCAGAGTGATAGCGTGCCTATACCATTGGGGAAGTAATTACTGTTTTCTCTAGGTGCTTACACAGGTGACCTCATGCTTTGTTATTCAACCTTCACTGAAATGTGTCATGAAGTGTAAGGAAAAAACAGGGCTATTATATTATTATATAAGCATACCTGTCCCCTGGGTAGTTCAAAAGGACATTGGAAGAATTAGTAATGAGAATCTATCATTGAAGTACCTTTAAATGCTGGAAAAATTCAAACTATGTAAATGGTTATGGCTTTAAAATAATCACCAAAGGTGTATTTCAGGAATCTGATTGTATTCCATTCAAAAGTGATTAAGTCAATAAATTAACTTTATAAGGTCATTTTACTAAATTCAAAGGGTAGAGTCTTGAACTGATTTAACTTTTGTGAGAGAGACATTTTCTATGAGGCAGGATTCTCTCAGTTTCAAACCTGAAAACCCAGCCTAAAGGAGCTAGCTATTAAAAAGAATTGATTGGCTCTAGTAGTTGAAAAGGCTGGAGATGGTATACCTTCCGGCATGGCTAAGTATAGAGTCTCAAAAAGCAGGATAATGAAATAGTCACTCTCTTCTCAGTTTTTCTTTCTCCTAGATTATTGTCATTCACAGGTCCTACTACATAACATCAAATTTGGATAGTAACAGCTTCAGAGCTTACTCAACTCACATGGACACCCCCGAGGAAAAGGAAAACTTCTCTTTTCCAACAGTTTTATCAAAGTCTCCAGACTATTGTTGGTCCACGTGGTGATGTGCTCCCCACTGTGGTCAGGGAGATGTGGCTTCTGTTAGCCAAGACTCAATCGCCAGCGTATCCTGGAATCAGTAGTTCGAATATTGGCTGATCCATAGACAGAGTGGGAAAAGGCTGGCTGCCCAAGGGATGACCAGAGGACGCAGCTAAAGGCAAAATTGGAAAGCACCAAGATTCCTTGCACCAGCGTAAAACGTGTAAATCAGAAAATCTAAAAAGATAAATTCCTCTACCAAGCCCAGTTTTATTTTTAACATTCCTTAAAGATTGAGAAAACATTTAGCAATTTTTGTCTAAATATTCTGCTACTCTAAATTACCTCCTAAGCTTAGCAAAACTACTTGTCAAAACCTTAGTGACTCTGTGTTCCAGAGATTCACTCCCACATTTATCCTCAGCAAGATCACAACTATACACATATTAATCTGGATATATGGGACCTTTAATTGAAGAATTAAATAATATGTAAGGCAAATCAGATTGACCCTGTTGTGTTTGGACACACACTAATTAGAAAGAAAGCTGTAAGGTTTTAGAAGAACAAGTGACACGTTAAAAACTCCAACAGTTAGAGGAAGACCAGAAGACAAATCGACCTGACTTTACTTGTAGAAGAGAGTCTCCACAAATAAATAACTGAAAAGGAATTTAGAGCCTCGAGGGAAAAAATTAAAGATCTTATAGAATAGTAGGAAAAAGTAACAAGGGCAAAGAAAGTCAAGTTACAACAGATGTACTTGTTGGTGGGTCATTTGAATTTTGCTGGCGGGGTAACCCCAGCAGGAGGGGTAGTTTCACATCGTTTAGCAGAGGCCACAGCAGGGATAAGGAGTTCTAATCACTTTATTAGAATCCCAAAGTCATTAAAGGAGGCATGGGCATGTGGGAACTATTTATAGAAATATTCAATGAAATGCTTGTGTGACTATGAGAAATAATGGCAAGTAGATGTAGCTCATGAACACATTAAGAGAAAAAAAAATGATTTATTTTGCCTGGGTAGATGGACTCCTGAGATTCTCTTTGGTTAAGAAAAGAATTGTTCTGAGAATAAGGTCAGCTTGGCAGTTTTAGGGCACAATCTTGGACCATCGACTCTAATTAAGTTCTTATGCCTCCTCGCTTATGGAGATTAAAATATTAATCTACCTTATGATGTTGATTATAAGATATGAACTTGGACAGAGTTTTAAAAAATCACTTTTGATAAGAAAATTTTGAACTATGTGGGATTCTGCTTTTTCTATCAATGATCTCTTAATGCATTTTTTTAACCCAGATACAACAGATCTTGGTGATCCTATAAACCTAACTTTGCTATTTAAAATCCGCTGATTCATAACACCAATCTCATTCATATTCACGGTGCAGAGAAGTCAAGGTTGCATCAGGGCTGCTGTGTTCAAGTAGTAGCTGTCAACCACAGCGCAGTCACTTGTATGCAACATAGGTCCTTAGTACTTTCCTACTGCTCTGAAACAAATTACCATCATTTAGTGGCTTAAAACAATACTCATTTGTTAGTCCACAGTTTTGTAGGCCAGAATTTCTGGCATCGAATTGTTGAAATCTCTACTCAGCGTTTTTCAGAGCTTAAAGTTTTGGCCAGCCTGTATTTTCACTTGGGGGCTTTGGGAGAAAATTGGTTCATTGAGGTTATTGGCTGAATTCAGGTTCTTGCGGTTGTAAGACTGCAGTTCCTGTTTCTTTGATGGCTGTCATTGGGGGCTGCTTTCCACTCCTAGTGACTGCCAGCATACCTTGCCACATGGCACCTTTTGTTACTATCAGTATTTAGCTAATTATTAATAAAGGAAAGGGAAAAAAGAGACTTAGGCATTGAGCTTAATAAACTGGTGATCTTAAACCTGCTTGCTTAGTCAGGAAGCGATAGCTTCACACTGCAGGGGATTAAAGTATTGCTCGGCCTAGGCGATTAACACTTTTCCCATCCCCCCTCCAGTACTGGATATTTGGACCATAGAGGCTCGTCAGTCTAACTAGGGGGTGGCCCTATCAACAGTGGCGGATTTAAAGGCGGGCACACTGCGCATGCGCCCTGGGCCCCGACTTCTGAAGGGCCCCACAAAACCCCAACTTTATACTTTTTTCTAATGACACCAAGTTTGGTTTCATATGTGCAATTTTAATTACGTACAAGTTTACAATCAGCAGTAAAACCTGATAGTATGTTTATATTCTCTTATTTTCATTATTTCATTACTACATTGCACACTATACACACACTACGCTGCGTAGGCCGTGCGCGGCTGCGCTACCGCTCATCAGAGCAATAGAATCGTATCTGCTACTTTGTCCTTACACAGGTTCTCCTGCAGGGCAGATTTAGGATGTATGCAAATACGCAGGGATGTAAATTAGTTTGTGGATGTGCACTTGTTTCATTTACAGTTATAAAAATATGTATTTTTAAACATGTATTTTTATCTTCCCTGTCTCTCTCTTTTTTATAAGGGGCCCAATATTTTCTTCTGTACCTGGGGCCTCCACTGACCTTAATCCGCCTCTGCCTATCAGAAGTTTACAAAAGCTTGGGAAGTTGATTGGTCATTTTGAAAATGCTCTTCGTTTTAGTCCCAGAGGAATGAAGAAGATCTCTCTCTCTGTTTCTTGCTCAATGACCCACACTGGTTCAGTGCGCTCTCTTGTTCTCTCCGTGGCCATGTGGCCCTAGCAGCTGCATGGCCCATGGCCATGTGGACTCCACATGCAGGCCTCAGGAGCGAGCCTGAACACTGTTGCACAGCAGCGGACCACAGCTGGAAATACACGCTAAGCTAGCCAGATGCTGGACTGAATTGTACACTAATATGGAGCAGACACTCTGGGCAGTGGCCTTATTCTGGCCTCACTGAAGACAAGGTTGGACCTTTTCTATGGCGAGGTGGACAGAGATGGGACATGGGAAGTCAGTCCTTAATTTTACATCATCAGTAAAGTTTACCCTGGAACCTTATCCTCTCGTGTGGGTCTCAGGAAATTCTTTCCCTCATGACACCGTAAGAACTACACTTCCACTAATAATTTTTATCTGCAAACCTAGCAATGGGGAACCCTGTCAAATGTCCCTTCAGTGTTGAATCTCTGACTTCAGGAATAGCACCGCCTTATTTATGATCTCACCTGATTAGGCCTGGCTTACTCAGAATAATCTCTTTTTCAAAATCAACCATCCAAGTAATACAGTATAACCTAATGATGGGAGAAAAATTCATCATATTCACAGTTTCAGGGATTATGCAGGCTAAGCACACCAGGGGGGAGTCATTTTGCGGGTCATCATAGACTTCTGCCTACCACAGGTAGGCCAATATGTTTTTTGACCTAAATGTAGGTGGCTAAGTCTATAATGGTATATATTTCAAGCAAAGAAATCAACGCTCTAGTTTTGAACTTATTTCCAGTTACTCATCACCTTCCCAACCATGAAAATTGCCAAACTATGACACAACACTAAGCAGTGCTTCCCAATCTTAAGTGTGAATGAGTCTCCTAGGAAAATTGTTAAATTTGCAGATTGCTGGCTACCACTCCTAAGAAATTCGGGCTCAATAAGTTTCAGAGAAGGCCCAGGAGTATGTATTTTAACAGTGATTCTGCTGTACACAACCAGCAGAACACAGTTCAAGAAGCCCTACTGCTTCAAATCCATGTAGTGACCTTGACAGTCTGGTTGGGCCACATATAATTCTCATAGGCTGGTGTACATGGCATTGTTCAAACTGAAAAACTGAGATTTTTGAAAAGAGTTGAGAACTAAATTTGAGATCTACTTTATCTTGTTTTTAAAATGGCAAATTATTTTAATGTAAAGCAACTTGGGATGTGAAACATAAAATAGTGTAAAACGAGACAGGTATTAAAGAAGAATTACTTTTCTTAAAGAGTTTTTATGTTATTTCTTGAGTATCATTGTTAAAATTGTCATATTTTCAATCTGTGCTACATTTTGTTAGATTTACATTAGTCATTCTTCATTGAGATGAAGTGTCATGAATATTGATTACATCTTGCTTTTATTCATACCTAATAACAAACATGATATAAAACATGTAAAAAGTACTATATACTCTGCACTGTGTTAAAATAAACATTGCATTTTGAGATCATCAGTTAAAGTTTAAATATACAGCCAAAAGCTTGATTTATGAAGAGAGATTAAAAATGAAATATAAGCCCTGGCTGAGGTGTCTCAGTGGATTGAGCCCTGGCCTGCGAACCAAGGGTCGCCAGTTCGATTCCCAGCCAGGGCGTGCACCTGGGTTGTGAGCCAGGTCCCCCCTTGGGGGCATGCTAAAGGCAACCACACATTGACATTTCTCTCCCACTCTCTCCCCCTCCCTTCCCTTGTTCTAAAAATAAATAAATAAAATCTTAAAAAAAAAGAAAAAATAGCGTCCTAATAAGGAACATACTCAAAAGGAATGCTATTTTTTTTAAGACAACAATTTTTAGAGTTACTCTAAAGTAGGATTGTTGAACCCTTCTTAATTTTAGTGACTTTGGTCTATTCATATTTTGTTTTTCAGGCCTTTTACCCCATCATTAAATTGAACCCTGTTGCATTTCAACTAAGGCATTTGCAATCAAGCATACAGTGGATTTCCCTCATGATTATGCCAGTCTGAAAAGCAGTGTAGTAGGTACAGATTCAGACACTCTCTTCAGGGATTGTAATCCATATAAAATGCTTACCTTGCCTTACCTGGTGAAATGGAAATAAATCTTTTCAATTACCCTAATAGCAATGATTGTGGTAATAAATGAATATGAATATCCAGCTTCATTTTTACTTACCCATTCATATAAACCAGTATAATATAAATTTATTACATTTTCATGCCCACTAATGTTATTAGATAAAAGTCTTGGCTTTTTAAAAGCAGAGTTCCATGTGATAACTAAACATTTTATATGACACTGTTATTGAAAGTTATTAATTTCAAAATGTATTATAATATATGATAACTACTAAAGCAAATAAATTCTAGAACATATAAATTCAGCTAATATGGTTGAAAAGGCAACACATATCAGTGATTTTTTTTGAACCACTGCCTTTTCATATAATTTTTTCCAGGAAATATTTTTTTTCTTTTGAATTTACACCCTCCAATGTCGTTCCCCAAAGAATTGAAAGGAAGTCATTTTTTCTCTCAAGTTCAGATCTTCCTTTAATATCTCCCATACATACATGGCCCTTTCTTTCCTATACTTTCTCCTCTTTTCCTTCTTGGTTTAAATTGAGGGTCTTGAATTTCACTAAGGTGTTGAAAGACAAAGGTTGTAATTTCAGTAATTTCCATAACTTCATCACCTTTCCACCGCTCTTATCCCTTGAAGACATGACATATGACCTTCCTCCTTTTCAGTGACATAAACCTAAGCCCTCAGACATAAATCTCCTCTGATTTCTTCTCTGCAACTCAAAATATATTCGTATAGCATCCCCTGCTTGCCTGACAGAAGAAATGCCTTATTATATTAATATTAATTTTTTTGACTCTGGTTGACTCCAAATGATCATTTCTCTTCCGAGAACTGTTCTATCGCCATCTGCTTTTGAATGTTCAGCTTGAGTACTAACTTTTTCTCTTTAACTTTGTAGGGGAGGAAAATTATTTTACCTCTGCCCTTCTAAATTCTCACAGAGACACCTCTGTACCAAATAACGGATTAACACTAGAAATATTTCATCGCATACATAAGTACAGGAGCCTCGCAAAGCAATGAGATTCAAAAGGCAGACAGATAATTGAGTCTTATACACCATCCTGAGTTAAGAAGAAGGGTAAGAGTCTGGGGCTTCAAAGAGAGGAAGGCAATTAATGGGAAGGTGAGAAGAGGAGATGTTTGGTAAACAGAGTTTGTCCTGCCATGTAGTTAGTGCTCTCTGGTAATGGCACTCTTCCTAGGACAGCCCCATTTCTAATTGTAAGTTTCCTTTACAAAAGGGGAACACCTACTTTTATCAGAGCTTCTCCTTTGTCTGTGGTTTCTCAAAATTATCAGCTCAAAATAATCTTTTGTCAAAGAGGCATATTTAGGGGTGGCACGTTTTGGTCCTCTTCAGCTCACAAACACATTCAAGTCTCTTTCAATTAATTCTTCTACCAAAAATAAAATTACCTAGACCTGCTGACTACTCATTCTATCACCAAGCCTGTCTACACAAACTTTCTCCATTTCTTATCTTTAGCTAACAATCCCTGTACTCTAGCTTTTCCTCCTATAAATTCCCAGTTTTCTTCTGAAACATCTCTTTTTCTGGTCTTTTCTCTTTTTATGGAATATCTCCTCATTTTAATATTGTTTACTCCATCACTTTGGAAACACTGTCTTATATAGATCATTATCACGTTGGTGATATCCCAACATTTTTCTTTTCCTGTTATTTTACGTCTATCACTGTACTAACTTAGTCTTCTTGGTTTGCTGTAACAATTGTATACTTATATCCCTGTTCAAGTTTTTGACTCTGGGTGTTGCCTCTTATTCTATGCTCTTTCTCTTGGTGATTTCATATTTGAGGCAGAAATAAAAAAGAAAAACAAAAATGGAATTATCTTATGGACAACAGGCCCCGTGTAGCACAGGCCTTCCCTGCTAGGTGAGCATTCTAAGAACCCATCTTTGTCAGTGTACCAGCTGGTATTGTTGTGAGAGGCTGCATTCAGCTTCAGTGAATTTTTTTAAAGACTTTTTCAATGCATTCGCCCATTTCTTGATGGGTGATATACAAGCACACCTACCCACATCCCACTGAGTGTTCAGCAGTTTTTGAGCAAAAGTGGCATGACCCCTGTGTCTCACCCTCCCTATTCAACCTGATCTCACCCCGAGTGAGTTTTGTTTCCCCAGATGAGAGAAGTCCTCAAAGGGAAATGTTTTGCCCATGTGGAAGAGGTGAAACAAAAAACAGCAGAAGCACTAAAAGGCATCAAAATCAAAAAGTTCAATAACTGTTTCAAGCAATGGGAAAAAAAATGTCTCAATAGGTGTAGTGCATCAAATAGAGAGTACTTGGAAGGTGACTGAAGTTTAAACATATAAGATTAAGTGCACAATTTTTTATAAATAAATTTCTTTTTGGGTGGTCCCCCTCATATGATGACAACTGGGAATAGTAACCACCCAATCACATTTCTCTTAGATTAACTTCTATCTTAAATTTCAAAACCACCTTTTCAATTGTTTTGTTGCCTATTTCACAGGGATATCCTACCTGAATCAAAGTTTCAACTTATCCAGAACTGCTACCACCATCACACCAGTTACTTTTCCAGAATGGTGCTCCTTTCTGTCCATCTTTATATTCCTATTGCTTGGTACGCGGAAAAATTCGACTCTTAAATAAAAACTTGCAAGACTGCAAGCTTTTCTGAAAGAAAAGGTTTATCTAGTCCTATGCTAGCCCCTCCCACCCATACTCCCCACCAAAGGCCAGGTCCTGGAGTGTGCAGCCCGAAGGCCCAGCAGAAGGCTAGGTGGGAAAGACAAACACGTCTTCAGTACTGGAGTTGATGGGTTCTTTCATGAACATAGCTTGGGGAAGAAAGAATTCACACTGGCTATAAATAGAGGTGATGGGAAAAGGGGAAGCAAAGCTAGTTCTGGGACAGGTGCATTGTCAGTAAGAAAGCAGGGTTTACTCCTTTGGACTGGTGGTTTGCAACATGCCAGAAAGTTATTGTATAAGTAAGAAGCAGAGGTTCCTGGTGGTCGAATGCACCTGGTTATTCTCTTTTAAACAATCATGGAAATAACCACCTGGAAGTTAATTCAAATTTCTAATACACATTCAGGAATCCAAGCAGTCTTTTGTTGATTTTACCCTGTTAGCTGATTAACCTCTCTTGTCTCTTCCTTCTACCCTCCAGCCTGCTGTGATCAATTTAGGACCTAGGTCACCACAAATTGTTCCATCTCTATTAGTGGCCCTTCTTTGTTACCTGTTACTTAGGCTTAAGGCCATAGAATTTTAAAAAAAATTCTTCCCTTCTTTGATCATCAATATCAAAAAGTTCCTGCCAACTCTATCTTTGCAATATGTCCTGCTGTCACAGTCTTTTTTCCTTATTGCTTTTGCCTTCAGTTACAAAAATATGCATCACAAGAGGGCCAGGGCATTAGACTGTTTTGTCCCTAACATTAGCCTAAGTGTCTAGATGAGTTCTTTGTATACAGCCAGGGCTCAATAAATGTTTGTTGAATTGAATTGAATGAAGGGTTTTTTGTTTTTTTTTCACTTGAACTATTACAATAGACTTCTGCCTGAACTCTCTGCATCCAGTCATTACTCTCACCCATCCTGCACATCGTTGTCACTTACACAATATATCTCCCTAATCTTGGTCTAAAAATTCACACTTTGAAGTATATGCCACACTTTATTCTGTCTCACAGCTATCATTGGCCAAGCTCTTGGTTATTCCCCAATATTCATCCAAGATTTAGATACATAAAACACATTTTTCTTCTCTATTTCAAATTCTTTCTTCACTGTATTTCAGTATCTATGCATATTACCCTTTTCCATCAACTATCACAATTTCCAGTTCACTGTATCAACCATCCAGAAATTACTAAGTAACTTTTAATTTGGAAATAAACACTCTAGTCCTTCGCTGAGGTATCCTTGTACCTTTAGTATGACCAGTGTTTTTCTTGAAGTTTTCAAGAATGGTGCTGAAGTCAGAAAATAGCTTTGGTACCTTATACAAGCCTTCATAATACTGTGGTTTCATGAAAAAGAAAATGAACCCCCACAAGACCATGGCTCTATCTCTCTGATGTGGAAGAGCAAGATGGGGCTCAAGGAGCTCATTTTAAATCAAATTACAAATTATCAACTTAACCTATTGAGAAGATAATATTCCATAAATGATATTGCCAGGCTTTGTAGAGACATTGTGTTGGGTTCATATGAGTAGCTTTCCTGGGGAAAACATATTATTTTCTAAATCCGAGTTGCTATTCCATTTATCTACTCTTTAATCAGATTAGCAAGACTCTCATTTTACTCTTTGCATTATACCTCAATAAAATATTACTGTAAAACATTATCTTTTAATTAGCTTTATAAATATATGATCGATGGTCATTAGACTTTATGCTCTAGATTTGTTTTGAAAAAAATGCATATAAAATGGACACCAGTTTTTAGAACCATGTTTGTGTCTATATCTATTTCATTTCATGCTCATGGAATGTTATTCCTTTGTCATTTAGCAGAATATGTTGCTTGAACTCTCTCCCATATTTTAACTATAATTTGCATAGTTTTTGGTATTTCGCATGTTACAAAAAACCCCAAACATAATTCTGTTTAAACATTGAATTATTATCACTCATTGTAATTTAATATTTTAAGGTATCGCTTTGCCATCACCTGCAGTCTGTTGCAGAAAGCTTGGAATTAGAAATGTTATCAATAGATACATTTGAAAATTGAGCTCATACAACATTAACAGCATTTCCTTCATTACCATACATGTAACAGTTTGTATATTTTAACGATGACTTAGATTAAGCAGATTAACAATTGTGGTTCAGAAGAAAGTCAACAAAATTAAAATTAAGAAAGACAATAAAAAGAATAAAAGTTCTAAATTGGAAAACCTTAATGAAATGGATTATTTTCTGGGAAAATATAAATTGCCAAATGTGAATCAGGAATAATTTTAAGTATGTAATTAGAACAACAAGGAAAGTGGATAATAGTATAAAATAATTATTTCTAGCATATCTCTGAAGCAAGGTGGTTTGTTGGTCAATTATTTAAAACTTCAAAATACATAATGCTTATAATACATAATATATGACATAGCATTGAAAAAACTAGCCAAATTGATTTTTAAAACTAGAAAATCTTGATACCAAAACTTGACAAAAAAGAATGCTTTAGGTCAGTATTATTTAATAATATAAATTATAAATAAATATTAAATTGAAAATAAAATATTAGCATGTCAAATTATAAATTACAAATAAATTTAAATTTAAATAAATATATAAGTATGCCAAATTTAACTTTACATTAAAAACCATCATCTATCATGACCAAGTAAAGTTTATTCCAGGAAAATACAGATGATTCAAGCTTAGAAAATCTATTAATATAATCTGTCACATCAAACTGTCAAGGAAAATAAGTTTTATGATCACTCTAATCAAGTCTAAAAAAGGTTACTTCCTGAGAATACATCTAAGAAAACTCAGGGAAAAAAAATGCTTACTTAAAATCAGAAGCAATATCTACTTTGACCAATAGCTCCTTATAATGGTGAAACATTTAGAAGATTGCCTTTAGAAATCATAAACAAGATAAGAATGGCTTCTGGTTGTCATTTCTAAAGGAAATATAGCCAGGATCACTAAATCTTCTAATCTCTTTCAATCATCAGTTGCTGATATAGCTGTTGCTGCCTACTCTTAGTTTTTACACATAAAATATAACACTTTTTCTTGCATGCTATGACTTCAACCATACTACCATGGCGAATACATGAATCTGCAATGTAAAACTTAATCTGTTGTATGGTTTACTTACTAGTGAGAAGGGGGCCAGTAGGGTAGAAAACCCATCAGCCTCAATATTATTAAGCCATCTGCCTTAGTGTCTAATACAAAGGTTAAAACGAGTGCTCCTTCGTGGCCCTCTCACTGGCATATGAATGAGATCCACTGGCTGAGATGGAGGAAATAAGAAAAATGACATGGTTGTTCCTTTAATTATTCTGTATTCTAAGTAGCTGTGACCTCCCCCAGGTGTTACCAGTAGATTAATATGAAATGTAGATACCAAATATATTCTAAAATTGTCATCTTAACCAGCACTTTCTGCTTGTAAACAAGCTATACGACATGCCAACATTATCAGAAACTTGAGGTGAGACTAGACTCAGAAAGGGGAATATAGTTACATGATTTTAGATTAAAGTAATAATAAGAATATCATGAGAACAACAGGGACAACTTGTATAAATCTTCTACAGTTGCATAAAAAATTCCCACACATTTACTGACTAAAAATAACAGAAATCTATTCTCTTACTGTTTTCATGGGTCAAGAGTCTCACTATGGCTTAACTGGATCATCTGCTCTGGAGTGCGCCAGGATGAAATTAAGATGACGTTCAGGGCTCTCATCTCACCTGAAGTTTGAGATCCTGTTACAATCTCGCTGATTATTGGAATGATTTATCCCCTGCATTTCTATGGCCTCCCATTTTCTTGCTAATTTTCAGAGGGGAACTACCTCAGCACCTGGAGATCACCCTCAGATCTCTGCCCGCGACTACCTCCCTTTACAAAATGGACGTTCGCTTAGTCTCTGAAGCCAGCTGGAGAATCCTTATTTTAAAGGATTCACATGATTAAGCCCGGTTCACTGAGGATAATCTCCCTTTTGATTAACTTATTGTCAACTGATTAGGCATCTTAAATGTAGAAGAAATGCCCTATCATATTCACTGATTCTTGCCACACTCAAGGGAGACGATTATCTGGGAGTGTACGGGAGAGGAGGGAATCTTTGGGGCCATCTCTGAATTTAGCGTACTTCACTCATAATATTTATGGAATGCATACTTTGTGTCAGGCATTATGCAAAGCTGTTTATGTGCCTTATGCCATTATCTTGTTTTATAAAACCCTATGAGGTAGGTATTGTTAGTCTTATTTTAGAGTTGGAAAAATTAAATATCTCAGAACAGCCTCCTCAAATTATCACACGAAGTAATTGCCAAACCAGAATTTGAACCTAGTTTTGAAGGCCCCAAAGTAAGTCTGCTTTACCTGTATACCACATTTTCTTTTCTTTTATTGCCATTACGTAATAGAACAACTCTTGGGTGTGCCCGATACTAATTACTGCCCTTGACATTGCTTGCATGTGTGTTGGGTGCTTTGTCTTCTCTCTAGGCATCATTCATGACCACACCCTCTTCTGAGGGACATATTCTTAAAACCCTTTTTTTATTAAACTCAAGTGTTGCTGGCCCTGGAGCCTTGAGGGGGTTTGGTTATCTCTGATCTGGTCCACCAATTTTTAATGTAATGCCCTGAAGGCAGTTTATTTCATCATGCTCCAGCTATTCCCTGCAGAATCGTGGAAGGAAACATAAAGGAAGGGCCGAGTACCAGCGAGCCTACTTCTAAAAACTTCCTGTTTTTCTCACAGGAGGGAAATATAATAGGCATTGTTCTCTGAAAAACAAGGATGCTTTCTTTAGTAAAGCTTTCGTTTTTAATCAGAGGTTATGTAAATCTTAGCTTTATAATTTATCTCCTTTTGGAATGTCTCAAGTGTTATGAAGTTTACTTGTGGTAGTTTCTTAAGAACTGGGACAAAATACCTGACACCAGGTAAAAGTCAGACCTTGAAGTCTTCCTCATTTCTCCTAGTATCTGTGTGAACCCCTGATTCACACAATCACATATTTCAACCCTTCCTATGTAGTTACACATCCTAAGAAGGAATTTTTCCTTTGTTTACCCCTTACTCATCTTCATATCCTCAAATCACTGATATAGTGAGCCACCTTACTGGTGGAATTAGATACTATGCTTTGGGTGTGTTAATGCTGAAAAATCGTTTGAGAACAATGGCCTGGAAATTAAGAAATGTATTGAAATCTGTCACTCAACTTTTATGGAAATATTTTTGTAAAGAGAAACATTGCATAGAGTAATAGCTGTTACTTTTGTTCTGGGGCTGGTTGTGTTTTGGAAAGTCTGTGGATATGCTAGTAACATATTCTTATGTGACTGACTTTGGAAAACAGAAGATTGGTAAGCAAGTTTTGGAACTGGGGTCATGCAGTTTTGAAGGTTGTAGAGAAGTATCCCAGATGCAGCTACCAAATGAGAAATCCAGATTTCAACTAGTGAGCCTGGTAAGACTCAAGAGAATCTGAACAAAATTGGGGACATGGTGAACATGTATTTTAGTTAACTAATTTAAAAATACATATTAGGTGGTTTAGCTGGCTTGAACCACCTAATAGGGTTAGGGTTTGAGGCTTTGAATTGTATGGAATGGAGTAAATGTTGGACACTACATAGTACTACATTTTTTGGATTGAGTTTATATTATTTTTGAGGTAGAGATAGGGTAGAGGGAAAGCATCCTTTCTTTGGAGCCAAACTGCATGGATTGTAAGCCCCTCACTTACTGAATGAATTAACTGACATTACTTAACCTATGTGTTTTCCAATCTATAAAATGAAAACAAGAGCAGCATCTACTAAATAGGGTTACATGAGGATCAAATGGATTAATGTCTGTCAAGTAGCCAGCATAGTGCCTGACACATAGTAATTAATCAGTGTTAGCTACAAACACTGTGCCATTAGTGTAGGAGGACAACGGAGCCAGTGATATTTTGAGAATCGGGAATGGCCTGGGTGTGAGCTGCTAGTCTTAGTATATAAGGTGGGATAAGCTCACCTGAAATGTTTCATTGCCTTTGGAAAAATATCAAAGAGCATTTATAAATGACTTTGGGATTAGAAGAAAAAACTGGAAATAATTCTCCTGAATGTGCAGGCAGATTTCAGGACTAATCCTTAAAAGGGAAAGACAACAGCCAAAAAAGATTGTAAACTTACAAATACATTGGGATAACTTGAGGAAGAGAACATGATAGGATTGTGTGTCACAGGATTTAATCTCTTAGGGGGAGTTGAAGTGATTATACTTCTTCCAGGAACTTGGATATGAGACAAATACAAAATGGATCCCTCAAGCCCATAAAAATTAGGCTGGTAGCTTGGGGATGTATATATTATAAATAAAACTGAACCTACCTTGAATACTTTCTGAAACAGACAGGCAGATAAGTGTATCAAATCTAGAAACAAATTAAGCAGATTTGTTTGATTATTCTTCCAAGTTCTAATGAGGTTCTGTCTCCTTCAGAGTGTAGTTACCGACCACAGCACCACTTAGCCACAGTCAAGAAGTGACTGCTCAACACTGGGATATATCCTCCAGTTCATACTGCGGACAACCAATACCTTTTTGTTTCATGTCACTCTTTTTAGTGCGTAGGACAAAGATTCAGGGAGTTGAGACTTTTAGCTATTTTCCCTTCTGCTGTCTATGTAAATAATAACCTCCCTGGATCTAACAGTGGTTCATGATATCTTTATTGACTGAACCAATCAGGCCTGGCCTACTTTGCCTTGGCTCTGCCTACTGTTTTTTGCTTAATAGATAATTCCCATGATTCCTTCAACCCTCAACCCAGCCCTCTCCTCACTCTGAAGCTTCTTCTGTCTCACAGGCTGCCTTAATCACACGCTCCCCACACTTTTATTATATCCTGTATATACCCCTAGTCTAACAATTAAGTTGTAATCTATCTACACCTGCCTATTTAATATGGAAGCCACTAGCCAGATGTGACTATTGAGTACTTCAACTGTGGCTAATGTGAATTAAGAAGTAACTAAGTGTAAAATACACACAGAATTGCAAACATTTAGTGTGATAAAAGTATAACATCTTTATTGCTACTTTAGAAATATTGATTGCATGTTAAAATAATATTTTGGATCTATTACATTGAGTGTATTATTAAAATTAATTTCACCCATTTCTCTCTCTCTTGAAATATGCTTATATTTTAGAGCAGTTTTAGTTGTACAGAAAATTCCCCAGAAGGTACAGATAGTTGTTCATAAGTCACATCCTTCCAGTTTCCCCTATGATGAGTATCTTGCATTAGTGTGCTATGCAGTATCTGTTACAATTGATGAACTGATATTAATAATTGTTATTAACTAAAGTCCATAGTTAATGTTAGAGTTTATTCTTTGTTGTACATTCTGTGATAAATGCATAATGTCATGTGTCCATTATTACAGTATCCTACAGAATAGTTCCTCTGCCATAAAAATCTCCTATGTTCACATATTCATCCCTTTCTTTCCTAAACCTTTGGCAACCACTGATCTTTTTATTCTT